>JAKFHT010000732.1:0-49904 GCA_023783455.1 Erythrocebus patas
TATCCCTTTGCCAATTCACAAGAACAGCCTTAGCGAAGGCTTCTTGAAGGGGAACATGTAACTCTGTGAGATGAATTAACAGAACCTGGAGCAGATTCTCAGAAATCTTCTTTCCAGTTTTGAGCGGAACATATTTCCTTTTGCACCATAGCCCTCTATGGGCTTCCAAATATCACTTTGCCAATTCCACAAGAACAGGCTTAGCGAAAGGCTTCTTGAAGGAAAGATGTAACTCTGTGAGATGTAGTAACAGAACAGAGAGCAGTTTCTCAGAAAGCTTCTTTCCAGCTTTTGAACGAAGATATTTCCTTTTTCACCTTAGCCCTCTATTGGCTTCCAAATATCACTTTGCCAATTCCACAAGAACAGCCTTAGCGAAGAAAGGCTTCTTGAAGGAAAGATGTAACTCTGTGAGATGAATTAACAGAACACAGAGCAGTTTCTCAGAAAGCTTCTTTCCAGTTTTGAACGGAAGATATTTCCTTTTTCACCATAGCCCTATGGGCTTCCAAATATCCTTGCCAATTCCACAAGAACAGCTCTAGCGAAAGGCTTCTTGAAGGGAAAGATGTAACTCTGTGAGATGAATAAACAGAACATGGAGCAGTTTCTCAGAAAGCTTCTTTCCAGTTTTGAACGGAAGATATTTCCTTTTTCACCATAGCCCTCTATGGGCTTCCAAATATCCCTTTGCCAATTCCACAAGAACAGCCTTAGCGAAAGGCTTCTTGAAGGGAAAGATGTAACTCTGTGAGATGAAGTAACAGAACACAGAGCAGTTTCTCAGAAAGCTTCTTTCCAGTTTTGAACGGAAGATATTTCCTTTTTCACCAAAGCCCTCTATGGGCTTCCAAATATCCCTTTGCCAATTCCACAAGAACAGTTCTAGCGAAAGGCCTCCTGAAGGGAAAGATGTAACTCTGTGAGATGAATTAAGAGAACACAGAGCAGTTTCTCAGAAAGCTTCTTTCCAGTTTTGAATGGAAGATATTTCCTTTTTCACCATAGCCCTCTATGGGCTTCCAAATATCCCTTTGCCAATTCCACAAGAACAGCCTTAGCGAAAGGCTTCTTGAAGGGAAAGATGTAACTCTTTGAGGTGAATTAACAGAACACGGAGAAGTTTCTCAGAAAGCTTCTTTCCAGTTTTGAACGGAAGATATATCCTTTTTCACCATAGCCCTCTAAGGGCTTCCAAATATCCCTTTGCCAATTCCACAAGAACAGCGCTAGCGAAAGGCTTCTTGAAGGGAAAGATGTAACTCTGTGAGATGAAGTAACAGAACACAGAGCAGTTTCTCAGAAACCTTCTTTCCAGTTTTGAACGGAAGATATTTCCTTTTTCACCAAAGCCCTCTATGGGCTTCAAATATCACTTTGCCAATTCCACAAGAAAAGCCTTAGCGAAGGCTCTTGAAGGAAAGATGTAACTCTGTGAGATGAAGTAACAGAACACAGAGCAGTTTCTCAGAAAGCTTCTTTCCAGTTTTGAACGGAAGATATTTCCTTTTTCACCCCCATAGCCCTCTAAGGGCTTCCAAATATCCCTTTGCCAATTCCACAAGAACAGCCTTAGCGAAAGGCTGTGAAGGGAAAGATGTAAGTCTGTGAGATGAAGTAACAGAACACAGAGCAGTTTCTCAGATAGCTTCTTTCCAATTTGAAGCGGAAGATATTTCCTTTTTCACCGTAGCCCTCTATGGGCTTCCAAATATCACTTTGCCAATTCCACAAGAACAGCCTTAGCGAAAGGCTTCTTGAAGGAAAGGTGTAACTCTCTGAAGTGAATTAACAGAACACAGAGCATTTTCTCAGAAAGCTTCTTTCCAATTTTGACGGAAGATATTTCCTTTTCACCCTAGCCCTCTATGGGCTTCCAAATATCCCTTTGCCATTCCACAAGAACAGCCTTAGCGAAAGGCTGCTTGAAGGAAAGGTGTAACTCTCTGAAGTGAATTAACAGAACACAGAGCATTTTCTCAGAAAGCTTCTTTCCAATTTTGAACTGGAAGATATTCCTTTTTCACCCTAGCCCTCTATGGGCTTCCAAATATCCCTTTGCCAATTCCACAAGAACAGCCTTAGCGAAAGGCTTCTTGAAGGGGAACATGTAACTCTGTGAGATGAATTAACAGAACACAGAGCAGTTTCTCAAGCTTCTTCCAGTTTTGAGCGGATGATATTTCCTTTTTCACCATAGCCCTCTATGGGCTTCCAAATATCCTTTGCCAATTCCACAAGAACAGCCTTAGCGAAAGGCTTTTGAAGGGAAAGATGTAACTCTGTGAGATGAAGTAACAGATAACAGAGCAGTTTCTCAGAAAGCTTCTTTCCAGTTTTGAGCGGAAGATATTTCCTTTTTCACCATAGCCTCTATGGGCTAAATATCCCTTGCCAATTCCACAAGAACAGCCTTAGCGAAAGGCTTCTTGAAGGGGAACATGTAACTCTGTGAGATGAATTAACAGAACACAGAGCAGTTTCTCAGAAAGCTTCTTTCCAGTTTTGAACGGAGGATATTTCCTTTTTCACCCTAGCCCTCTAAGGGCTTCCAAATATCCCTTTGCCAATTCCACAAGAACAGCCTTAGCGAAAGGCTTCTGGAAGGGAAAGATGTAACTCTGTGAGATGAAGTAACAGAACAGAGAGCAGTTTCTCAGAAAGCTTCTATCCAATTTTGAACGGACGATATTTCCTTTTTCACCATAGCCCTCTATGGGCTTCCAAATATCCCTTTGCCAATTCCACAAGAACAGCTCTACCGAAAGGCTTCTTGAAGGGAAAGATGTAACTCTGTGAGATGAATTAACAGAACATGGAGCAGATTCTCAGAAATCTTCTTTCCAGTTTTGAGCGGAATATATTTCCTTTTGCACCATAGCCCTCTATGGGCTTCGAAATATCACTTTGCCAATTCCACAAGAACAGCCTTAGCGAAAGACTTCTTGAAGGGAAAGATGTAACTCTGTGAGATGAATTAACAGAACACAGAGCAGTTCTTCAGAAAGCTTCTTTCCACTTTTGAACGGAAGATATTTCCTTTTCACCATAGCCCTCTATGGGATTCCAAATATCCCTTTGCCAATTCCGCAAGAACAGCCTTAGCGAAAGGCTTTTTGAAGGGATCGATGTAACTCTGTGAGATGAAGTAACAGAACACAGAGCAGTTTCTCAGAAAGCTTCTTTCCACTTTTGAACGGAAGATATTTCCTTTTTCACCATAGCCCTCTATAAGCTTCCAAATATCCCTTTGTCAATTCCACAAGAATAGCCTTAGCGAAAGGCTTCTTGAAGGGAAAGATGTAACTCTGTGAGATGAAGTAACAGAACACAGAGCAGTTTCTCAGAAAGCTTCTTTCCAGTTTTAAACGGAAGATATTTCCTTTTTCACCATAGCCCTCTAAGGGCTTCCAAATATCCTTTGCCAATTCCACAATAACAGCTCTAGCGAAAGGCTTCTTGAAGGGAAAGATGTAACTCTGTGAGATGAATGAACACAGAGCAGTTTATCAGAAAGCTTCTTTCCAGTTTTGAACGGAAGATATTTCCTTTTTCACCATAGCCCTCTACGGGCTTCCAAATATCCCTTTGCCAATTCCACAAGAACAGCCTTAGAGAAAGGCTTCTTGAGGGGAAATATGTAACTCTGTGAGATGAAGTAACAGAACACAGAGCAGTTTCTCAGAAAGCTTCTTTCCAGTTTTGAACGGAAGATATTTCCTTTTTCACCATAGCCCTCTATGGGCTTCCAAATATCACTTTGCCAATTCCACATGAACATCCTTAGCGAAGGCTTTGAAGGAATGATGTAACTCTGTGAGATGAATTAACAGAACACAGAGCAGTTTATCAGAAAGCTTCTTTCCAGTTTTGAACGGAAGATATTTCCTTTTTCACCGTAGCCCTCTATGGGCTTCCAAATATCACTTTGCCAATTCTACAAGAACAGCCTTAGCAAAGGCTGTGAAGGAAAGATGTAACTCTGTGAGATGAAATAACAGAACACAGAGCAGTTCTCAGAAAGCTTCTTTCCAGTTTTGAACGACGATATTTCCTTTTCACCAGAGCCTCTATGGGCTTCCAAATATCCCTTTGCCAATTCCACAAGAACAGCTCTCACCGAAGGCTTCTTGAAGGGAAAGATGTAACTCTGTGAGATGAATTAACAGAACATGGAGCAGATTCTCAGAAATCTTCTTTCCAGTTTTGAGCGGAATATATTTCCTTTTTCACCATAGCCCTCATGGGCTTCCAAATATCACTTTGCCAATTCACAAGAACAGCCTTAGCGAAAGGCTTCTTGAAGGAAAAGGTAACTCTGTGAGATGAATTAACAGATCACAGGGCAGTTTCTCAGAAAGCTTCTCTCCAGTTTCGAAAGGAAGATATTTCCTTTTTCACCATAGCCCTCTATGGCATTCCAAATATCCCTTGCTAATTCCACAAGAACAGCCTTAGCGAAGGCTTCTTGAAGGAAAGATGTAACTCTCTGAGTGAATTAACAGAACACAGAGCAGTTTCTCAGATAGCTTCTTTCCAGTTTTGAACGGAAGATTTTCCTTTTCACCATAGCCCTCTATGGGCTTCCAAATATCCCTTTGCCAATTCCACAAGAACAGCCTTAGCGAAAGGCATCTTGAAGGAAAGATGTTACTCTGTGTGATGAATTAACAGAACACAGAGCAGTTTCTCAGAAAGCTTCTTTCCAGTTTTGAACTGAAGATATTTCCTTTTTCACCATAGCCCTCTATAAGCTTCCAAATATCCCTTTGCCAATTCCACAAGAACAGCCTTAGCGAAAGGCTTCTTGAAGGAAAGATGTAACTCTGTGAGATGAAGTAACAGAACACAGAGCAGTTTCTCAAGCTTCTTTCCAGTTTTGAGCGGAAGATATTTCCTTTTTCATTAGCCCTCTATGGGCTTCCAAATATCACTTTGCCGATTCTGACAAGAACAGCCTTAGTGAAAGGCTTCTTGAAGGGAAAGATGTAACACTCTGAAGTGAATTAACAGAACACAGAGCAGTTTCTCAGAAAGCTTCTTTCCAGTTTTGAGCGGAAGATATTTCCTTTTCACCATAGCCCTATATGGGCTTCCAAATATCCCTTAGCCAATTCCACAAGAACAGCCTTAGCGAAGGCTTCTTGAAGGGAAAGATGTAACTCTGTGTGATGAATTAACAGAACACAGAGCAGTTTCTCAAGAAAGCTTCTTTCCAGTTTTGAGCGGAAGATATTTCCTTTTTCACCATAGCCTCTATGGGCTTCCAAATATCCTTGCCAATTCCACAAGAACAGGCTTAGCGAAAGGCTTGAAGGGAAAGATGTAACTCTGTGAGATGAAGTAACAGAACACAGAGCAGTTTCTCGAAAGCTTCTTTCCACTTTTGAACGGAAGATATTTCCTTTTCACCATAACCCTCTAAGGGCTTTCAAATATCCTTTGCCAATTCCACAAGAACAGCCTTAGCGAAAGGCTTCTTGAGGAATTATGTAACTCTGTGAGATGAAGTAACAGAACACAGAGCAGTTTCTCAGAAAGCTTCTTTCCAGTTTCGAAGGAAGATACCTTTTCACAATAGCCCTCTATGGGCTTCCAAATATCCTTTGCCAATTCCACAAGAACAGCCTTAGCGAAAACTGCTTGAAGGAAAGGTGGAACTCTGTGAGGTGAATTAACAGAACACAGAGGAGTTTCTCAGAAAACTTCTTTCCAGTTTTGAACGAAGATATTTCCTTTTCACCATAGCCCTCTATGGGCTTCCAAATATCCTTTGCCAATTCCACAAGAACAGCCTTAGCGAAAGGCTTCTTGAAGGCAAGATGTAACTCTTTGAGATGAAGTAACAGAACACAGAGCAGTTTCTCAGAAAGCTTCTTTCCAGTTTTGAACTGAAGATATTTCCTTTTCACCATAGCCCTCTATGGACTTCCAAATATTCCTTGCCAATTCCACAAGAACAGCCTTAGAAGAAAGTCTTCTTGAAGGAGAGATGTAAGTCTGTGAGATGAAGTAACAGAACACAGAGCAGTTTCTCAGAAAGCTTCTTTCCAGTTTTGAGCGGAATATATTTCCTTTTTGCACCATAGCCCTCTATAGGCTTCCAAATATCACTTTGCCAATTCACAAGAACAGCCTTAGCGAAAAAGACTTCTTGAAGGAAAGATGTAACTCTGTGAGATGAATTAACAGAACACAGAGCAGTTTATCAGAAAGCTTCTTTCCACTTTTGAACGGAAGATATTTCCTTTTCCACCATAGCCCTCTATGGGATTCCAAATATCCCTTTTCCAATTCCACAAGAACAGCCTTAGCGAAAGGCTTTTGAAGGATCGATGTAACTCTGTGAGATGAAGCAGAACACAGAGCAGTTTCTCAGAAAGCTTCTTTCCACTTTTGAGCGGAAGATATTTCCTTTTTCACCATAGCCCTCTATAAGCTTCCAAATATCCTTTACCAATTCCACAAGAACAGCCTTAGCGAAAGGCTTCTAGAAGGAAAGATGTAACTCTGTGAGATGAAGTAACAGAACACAGAGCAGTTTCTCAAGCTTCTTTCCAGTTTTGAGCGGAAGATATTTTCTTTTCACCAGCCCTCTATGGGCTTCCAAATATCCCTTAGCCAATTCCACAAGAACAGCCTTAGTGAAAGGCTTCTTGAAGGAAAGATGTAACTCTGTGAGATGAAGTAACAGAACAGAGAGCAGTTTGTCAGAAAGCTTCTTTCCAGTTTTGAACGGAAGATATTTCCTTTTTCACCATAGCCCTCTATGGGCTTAAATATCCTTTGTCAATTCCTCCAAGAACAGCCTTGAAGCAAAGGCTTCTTGAAGGAAAGATGTAACTCTGTGAGATGAATTAACAGAACACAGAGCAGTTTCTCAAGCTTCTTTCCAGTTTTGAAGCGGAAGATATTTCCTTTTTCACCATAGCCCTCTATGGGCTTCCAAATATCCCTTTGCGATTCCAAAGAACAGCCTTAGCGAAAGGCTTTTGAAGGAAAGATGTAAGTCTGTGAGATGAAGTAACAGAACACAGAGCAGTTTCTCAAGCTTCTTTAAAGTTTTAAACGGAAGATATTTCCTTTTCACCATAGCCTCTAAGCTTCCAAATATCCTTTGCCAATTCACAATAACAGCTGTAGCGAAAGGCTTCTTGAAGGAATGATGTAACTCTGTGAGATGAATTAACAGAACACAGAGTTTATCAGAAAGCTTTTTCCAGTTTTGAACGGAAGATATTTCCTTTTTCACCATAGCCCTCTATGGGCTTCCAAATATCCCTTTGCTATTCCACAAGAACAGCCTTAGCGAAAGGCTTCTTGAAGGGAAAGATGTAACTCAGAGATGAATTAACAGAACACAGAGAAGTTTCTCAGAAAGCTTCTTTCTAGTTCTGAACGGAAGATATTTCCTTTTTCTCCATAGCCGCCTATGGGCTTCCAAATATCACTTTTGCCACTGCACAAGAACAGCCTTAGCGAAAGGCTTTTGAAGGAAAGATGTAGCTCAGTGAGATGAATAAACAAAACATGGAGCAGTTTCTCAGACAGCTTCTTTCCAGTTTTGAACGGAAGATATTTCCTTTTTCACCATAGCCCTCTATGGGCTTCCAAATATCACTTTGCCAATTCCACAAAAACAGCCTTAGCGAAAGGCTTCTTGAAGGGAAAGATGTAACTCTGTGAGATGAAGTAACAGAACACAGAGCAGTTTCTCAGAAAGCTTCTTTCCAGTTTTGAACGGAAGATATTTCCTTATTCATCATAGCCCTCTATGGGCTTCCAAATATCACTTTGCCGATTCCACAAGAACAGCCTTAGCGAAAGGCTTCTTGAAGGGAAAGATGTAACTCTCTGAAGTGAATTAACAGAACACAGAGCAGTTTCTCAGAAAGCTTCTTTCCAGTTTTGAACGGAAGATATTTCCTTTTTCACCATAGCCCTCTATGGGCTTCCAAATATCCCTTAGCCAATTCCACAAGAACAGCCTTAGCGAAAGGCTTCTTGAAGGGAAAGATGTAACTCTGTGTGATGAATTAACAGAACACAGAGCAGTTTCTCAGAAAGCTTCTTTCCAGTTTTGAACGGAAGATATTTCCTTTTTCACCATAGCCCTCTATGGGCTTCCAAATATCCCTTTGCCAATTCCACAAGAACAGCCTTAGCGAAAGGCTTTTGAAGGAAAGATGTAACTCGTGAGATGAAGTAACAGAACAGAGAGCAGTTTCTCAGAAAGCTTCTTTCCAGCTTTGAACGGAAGATATTTCCTTTTTCACCATAGCCCTCTATGGGCTTCCAAATATCCCTTTGCCAATTCCACAAGAACAGCCTTAGCGAAAGGCTTCTTGAAGGGAAAGATGTAACTCTGTGAGATGAAGTAACAGAACAGAGAGCAGTTTCTCAGAAAGCTTCTTTCCAGCTTTGAACGGAAGATATTTCCTTTTTCACCTTAGCCCTCTATGGGCTTCCAAATATCCCTTTGCCAATTCTACAAGAACAGCCTTAGCGAAAGACTTCTTGAAGGGAAAGATGTAACTCTGTGAGATGAATTAACAGAACACAGAGCAGTTTCTCAGAAAGCTTCTTTCCAGTTTTGAACGGAAGATATTTCCTTTTTCACCATAGCCCTCTATGGGCTTCCAAATATCCCTTTGCCAATTCCACAAGAACAGCCTTAGCGAAAGGCTTTTGAAGGAAAGATGTAACTCTGTGAGATGAAGTAACAGAACACAGAGCAGTTTCTCAGAAAGCTTCTTTCCAGTTTTGAAGCGGAAGATATTTCCTTTTTCACAATAGCCCTCTATGGGCTTCCAAATATCCTTTGCCAATTCCACAAGAACAGCCTTAGCGAAAGGCTTCTTGAAGGGAAAGGTGTAACTCTGTGAGATGAATTAACAGAACACAGAGGAGTTTCTCAGAAAGCTTCTTTCCAGTTTTGAACGGAAGATATTTCCTTTTTCACCATAGCCCTCTATGGGCTTCCAAATATCCTTGCCAATTCCACTAGAACAGCCTTAGCGAAAGGCTTCTGAAGGAAAGATGTAAATCTGTGAGATGAAGTAACAGAACACAGAGCAGTTTCTCAGAAAGCTTCTTTCCAGTTTTGAACTGAAGATATTTCCTTTTTCACCATAGCCCTCTATGGACTTCCAAATATTCCTTTGCCAATTTCACAAGAACAGCCTTAGCGAAAGTCTTCTTGAAGGGAAAGATGTAAGTCTGTGAGATGAAGTAACAGAACACAGAGCAGTTTCTCAGAAAGCTTCTTTCCAGTTTTGAACGGAAGATATTTCCTTTTTCACCGTAGCCCTCTATGGGCTTCCAAATATCCCTTTGCCAATTCCACAAGAACAGCCTTAGCGAAAGGCTTCTTTAAGGGAAAGGTGTAACTCTCTGAAGTGAATTAACAGAACACAGAGCATTTTCTCAGAAAGCTTCTTTCCAGTTTTGAACGGAAGATATTTCCTTTTTCACCCTAGCCCTCTATGGGCTTCCAAATATCCCTTTGCCAATTCCACAAGAACAGCCTTAGCGAAAGGCTTCTTGAAGGGGAACATGTAACTCTGTGAGATGAATTAACAGAACACAGAGCAGTTTCTCAGAAAGCTTCTCTCCAGTTTTGAACGGAGGATATTTCCTTTTTCACCATAGCCCTCTAAGGGCTTCCAAATATCCCTTTGCCAATTCCACAAGAACAGCCTTAGCGAAAGGCTTCTGGAAGGGAAAGATGTAACTCTGTGAGATGAAGTAACAGAACAGAGAGCAGTTTCTCAGAAAGCTTCTATCCAATTTTGAACGGACGATATTTCCTTTTTCACCATAGCCCTCTATGGGCTTCCAAATATCCCTTTGCCAATTCCACAAGAACAGCCTTAGCGAAAGGCTTCTTGAAGGGAAAGATGTAACTCTGTGTGATGAATTAACAGAACACAGAGCAGTTTCTCAGAAAGCTTCTTTCCAGTTTTGAACGGAAGATATTTCCTTTTTCACCATAGCCCTCTATGGGCTTCCAAATATCACTTTGCCAATTCCACAAGAACAGCCTTAGCCAAAGGCTTCTTGAAGGGAAAGATGTAACTCTGTGAGATGAAGTAACAGAACAGAGAGCAGTTTCTCAGAAAGCTTCTTTCCAGCTTTGAACGGAAGATATTTCCTTTTTCACCCTAGCCCTCTATGGCCTTCCAAATATCCCTTTGCCAATTCTGCAAGAACAGCCTTAGCGAAAGGCTTCTTGAAGGGAAAGATGTAACTCTGTGAGATGAATTAACAGAACACAGAGCAGTTTCTCAGAAAGCTTCTCTCCAGTTTTGAACGGAAGATATTTCCTTTTTCACCATAGCCCTCTATGGGCTTCCAAATATCCCTTTGCCAATTCCACAAGAACAGCCTTAGAAAAAGGCTTCTTGAGGGGAATTATGTAACTCGGTGAGATGAAGTAACAGAACACAGAGCAGTTTCTCAGAAAGCTTCTTTCCAGTTTCGAAAGGAAGATATTTCCTTTTTCACAATAGCCCTCTATGGGCTTCCAAATATCCCTTTGCCAATTCCACAAGAACAGCCTTAGCGAAAGGCTTCTTGAAGGGAAAGGTGGAACTCTGTGAGGTGAATTAACAGAACACAGAGGAGTTTCTCAGAAAGCTTCTTTCCAGTTTTGAACGGAAGATATTTTCTTTTTCACCATAGCCCTCTATGGGCTTCCAAATATCCCTTTGCCAATTCCACAAGAACAGCCTTAGCGAAAGGCTTCTTGAAGGGTAAGATGTAACTCTCTGAGATGAATTAACAGAACACAGAGCAGTTTCTCAGAAAGCTTCTTTCCAGTTTTGAACTGAAGATATTTCCTTTTTCACCATAGCCCTCTATGGACTTCCAAATATTCCTTTGCCAATTCCACAAGAACAGCCTTAGCGAAAGTCTTCTTGAAGGGAAAGATGTAAGTCTGTGAGATGAACTAACAGAACACAGAGCAGTTTCTCAGAAAGCTTCTTTCCAGTTTTGAACGGAAGATATTTCCTTTTTCACCATAGCCCTCTATGGGCTTCCAAATATCACTTTGCCAATTCCACAAGAACAGCCTTAGCGAAAGGCTTCTTGAAGGGAAAGATGTAACTCTGTGAGATGAATTAACAGAACACAGAGCAGTTTCTCAGAAAGCTTCTTTCCACTTTTGAACGGAAGATATTTCCTTTTCCACCGTAGCCCTCTATGGGATTCCAAATATCCCTTTGCCAATTCCACAAGAACAGCCTTAGCGAAAGGCTTTTTGAAGGGATCGATGTAACTCTGTGAGATGAAGTAACAGAACACAGAGCAGTTTCTCAGAAAGCTTCTATCCACTTTTGAACGGAAGATATTTCCTTTTTCACCATAGCCCTCTATAAGCTTCTAAATATCCCTTTGCCAATTCCACAAGAACAGCCTTAGCGAAAGGCTTCTAGAAGGGAAAGATGTAACTCTGTGAGATGAAGTAACAGAACACAGAGCAGTTTCTCAGAAAGCTTCTTTCCAGTTTTGAACGGAAGATATTTCCTTTTTCACCATAGCCCTCTATGGGCTTCCAAATATCCCTTTGTCAATTCCTCAAGAACTGCCTTAGCGAAAGGCTTCTTGAAGGGAAAGATGTAACTCTGTGAGATGAATTAACAGAACACAGAGCAGTTTCTCAGAAAGCTTCTTTCCACTTTTGAACGGAAGATATTTCCTTTTTCACCATAGCCCTCTATGGGCTTCCAAATATCCCTTTGCGAATTCCACAAGAACAGCCTTAGCGAAAGGCTTCTTGAAGGGAAAGATGTAAGTCTGTGAGATGAGGTAACAGAACACAGAGCAGTTTCTCAGAAAGCTTCTTTCCAGTTTTAAACGGAAGATATTTCCTTTTTCACCATAGCCCTCTTAGGGCTTCCAAATATCCCTTTGCCAATTCCACAATAACAGCTCTAGCGAAAGGCTTCTTGAAGGGAAATATGTAACTCTGTGAGATGAATTAACAGAACACAGAGCAGTTTATCAGAAAGCTTCTTTCCAATTTTGAACGGAAGATATTTCCTTTTTCACCCTAGCCCTCTATGGGCTTCCAAATATCCCTTTGCCAATTCCACAAGAACAGCCTTAGCGAAAGGCTTCTTGAAGGGGAACATGTAACTCTGTGAGATGAATTAACAGAACATGGAGCAGATTCTCAGAAATCTTCTTTCCAGTTTTGAGCGGAACATATTTCCTTTTGCACCATAGCCCTCTATGGGGTTCCAAATATCACTTTACCAATTCCACAAGAACAACCTTAGCGAAAGGCTTCTTGAAGGGAAAGGTGTAACTCTCTGAAGTGAATTAACAGAACACAGAGCATTTTCTCAGAAAGCTTCTTTCCGGTTTTGAACGGAAGATATTTCCTTTTTCACCCTAGCCCTCTATGGGCTTCCAAATATCCCTTTGCCAATTCCACAAGAACAGCCTTAGCGAAAGGCTTCTGGAAGGGGAACATGTAACTCTGTGAGATGAATTAACAGAACACAGAGCAGTTTCTCAGAAAGCTTCTTTCCAGTTTTGAGCGGAAGATATTTCCTTTTTCACCATAGCCCTCTATGGGCTTCCAAATATCCCTTTGCCAATTCCACAAGAACAGCCTTAGCGAAAGGCTTCTTGAAGGGAAAGATGTAACTCTGTGAGATGAAGTAACAGAACAGAGCAGTTTCTCAGAAAGCTTCTTTCCAATTTTGAGCGGAAGATATTTTTTTCACCATAGCCCTCTATGGGCTTCCAAATATCCCATTGCCAATTCCACAAGAACAGCCTTAGCGAAAGGCTTCTTGAAGGAAAGATGTAACTCTGTGAGATGAATTAACAGAACACTGAGCAGATTCTCAGAAATCTTCTTTCCAGTTTTGAGCGGAATATATTTCCTTTTCACCATAGCCCTCTATGGGCTTCCAAATATCACTTTGCCAATTCCACAAGAACAGCCTTAGCGAAAGACTTCTTGAAGGAAAGATGTAACTCTGTGAGATGAATTAACAGAACACCGAGCAGTTTCTCAAGCTTCTTTCCACTTTTGAACGGAAGATATTTCCTTTTCACCATAGCCTCTATGGGCTTCCAAATATCCCTTTGCCAATTCCACAAGAACAGCCTTAGCGAAAGGCTTTTGAAGGAAGATGTAACTCTGTGAGATGAAGTAACAGAACACAGAGCAGTTTCTCAGAAAGCTTCTTTCCACTTTTGAACGGAAGATATTTCCTTTTTCACCATAGCCCTCTATGGGCTTCCAAATATCCCTTTGCCAATTCCACAAGAACAGCCTTAGCGAAAGGCTTCTAGAAGGGAAAGATGTAACTCTGTGAGATGAAGTAACAGAACACAGAGCAGTTTCTCAGAAAGCTTCTTTCCAGTTTTGAACGGAAGATATTTCCTTTTTCACCGTAGCCCTCTATGGGCTTCCAAATATCCCTTTGCCAATTCCACAAGAACAGCCTTAGTGAAAGGCTTCTTGAAGGGAAAGATGTAACTCTGTGAGATGAATTAACAGAACAGAGAGCAGTTTGTCAGAAAGCTTCTTTCCAGTTTTGAACGCAAGATATTTCCTTTTTCACCATAGCCCTCTATGGGCTTCCAAATATCCCTTTGTCAATTCCTCAAGAACAGCCTTAGCGAAAGGCTTCTTGAAGGGAAAGATGTAACTCTGTGAGATGAATTAACAGAACACAGAGCAGTTTCTCAGAAAGCTTCTTTCCAGTTTTGAACGGAAGATATTTCCTTTTCCACCATAGCCCTCTATGGGATTCAAAATATCCTTTGCCAATTCCACAAGAACAGCCTTAGCGAAAGGCTTTTGAAGGATCGATGTAACTCTGTGAGATGAAGTAACAGAACACAGAGCAGTTTCTCAAGCTTCTTTCCACTTTTGAACGGAAGATATTTCCTTTTCACCATAGCCCTCTATAAGCTTCCAAATATCCTTTGCCAATTCCACAAGAACAGCCTTAGCGAAAGGCTTCTAGAAGGGAAAGATAACTCTGTGAGATGAAGTAACAGAACACAGAGCAGTTTCTCAGAAAGCTTCTTTCCAGTTTTGAACGGAAGATATTTTTTTCACCGTAGCCTCTATGGGCTTCCAAATATCCTTTGCCAATTCCACAAGAACAGCCTTAGTGAAAGGCTTCTTGAAGGGAAAGATGTAACTCTGTGAGATGAATTAACAGAACAGAGAGCAGTTTGTCAGAAAGCTTCTTTCCAGTTTTGAACGAAGATATTTCCTTTTCACCATAGCCCTCTATGGGCTTCCAAATATCCTTTGCCAATTCCACAAGAACAGCCTTAGCGAAAGGCTTCTTGAAGGGAAAGATGTAACTCTGTGAGATGAATTAACAGAACACAGAGCAGTTTCTCAGAAAGCTTCTTTCCAGTTTTGAACGGAAGATATTTCCTTTTCAACATAGCCCTCTATGGGCTTCCAAATATCCTTTGCCAATTCCACAAAAACAGCCTTAGCGAAAGGCTTCTTGAAGGGAAAGATGTAAGTCTGTGAGATGAAGTAACAGAAAACAGAGCAGTTTCTCAGAAAGCTTCTTTCCAGTTTTAAACGGAAGATATTTTTTTTCACCATAGCCCTCTAAGGGCTTCCAAATATCCCTTGCCAATTCCACAATAACAGCTGTAGCGAAAGGCTTTTGAAGGGAAAGATGTAACTCTGTGAGATGAATTAACAGAACACAGAGCAGTTTATCAGAAAGCTTCTTTCCAGTTTTAAACGGAAGATATTTCCTTTTTCACCATAGCCCTCTGGGCTTCCAAATATCCCTTTGCAATTCCACAAGAACAGCTGTAGCGAAAGGCTTTTGAAGGAAAGATGTAACTCTGTGAGATGAATTAACAGAACACAGAGCAGTTTATCAGAAAGCTTCTTTCCAGTTTTGAACGGAAGATATTTCCTTTTCACCATAGCCCTCTATGGGCTTCCAAATATCCCTTGCCAATTCCACAAGAACAGCCTTAGCGAAGGCTTCTTGAAGGAAAGATGTAACCCTGTGAGATGAATTAACAGAACACAGAGCAGTTTCTCAGAAAGATTCTTTCTAGTTCTGAACGGAAGATATTTCCTTTTCACCATAGCCTCTATGGGCTTCCAAATATCACTTTGCCAATTGCACAAGAACAGCCTTAGCGAAAGGCTTCTTGAAGGGAAAGATGTAGCTCTGTGAGATGAATAAACAAAACATGGAGCAGTTTCTCAGACAGCTTCTTTCCAGTTTTGAACGGAAGATATTTCCTTTTTCACCATAGCCCTCTATGGGCTTCCAAATATCACTTTGCCAATTCCACAAAAACAGCCTTAGCGAAAGGCTTCTTGAAGGGAAAGATGTAAGTCTGTGAGATGAAGTAACAGAACACAGAGCAGTTTCTCAGAAAGCTTCTTTCCAGTTTTGAACGGAAGATATTTCCTTTTTCACCGTAGCCCTCTATGGGCTTCCAAATATCTCTTTGCCAATTCCACAAGAACAGCCTTAGCGAAAGGCTTCTTGAAGGGAAAGGTGTAACTCTCTGAAGTGAATTAACAGAACACAGAGCATTTTCTCAGAAAGCTTCTTTCCAGTTTTGAACGGAAGATATTTCCTTTTTCACCATAGCCATCTATGGGCTTCCAAATATCCTTTGCCAATTCCACAAGAACAGCCTTAGCGAAAGGCTTCTTGAAGGAAAGATGTAACTCTGTGAGATGAATTAACAGAACACAGAGCAGTTTCTCAGAAAGCTTCTTTCAGTTTTGAACGGAGGATATTTCCTTTTTCACCATAGCCTCTATGGGCTTCCAAATATCCTTTGCCAATTCCACAAGAACAGCCTTAGCGAAAGGCTTTGAAGGGAAAGATGTAACTCTGTGAGATGAAGTAACAGAAAACAGAGCAGTTTCTCAGAAAGCTTCTATCCAATTTTGAACGGACGATATTTCCTTTTTCACCATAGCCCTCTATGGGCTTCCAAACATCCTTAGCCAATTCCACAAGAACACTTAACGAAAGGCTTCTTGAAGGAAAGATGTAACTCTGTGTGATGAATTAACAGAACACAGAGCAGTTTCTCAGAAAGCTTCTTTCCAGTTTTGAACGGAAGATATTTTCTTTTTCACCATAGCCCTCTATGGGCTTCCAAATATCCTTTGCCAATTCCACAAGAACAGCCTTAGCGAAAGGCTTCTTGAAGGAAAGATGTAACTCTGTGAGATGAATAACAGAACAGAGAGCAGTTTGTCAGAAAGCTTCTTTCCAGTTTTGAACGCAAGATATTTCCTTTTTCACCATAGCCCTCTATGGGCTTCCAAATATCCCATTGTCAATTTCTCAAGAACAGCCTTAGCGAAAGGCTTCTTGAAGGGAAAGATGTAACTCTGTGAGATGAATTAACAGAACACAGAGCAGTTTCTCAGAAAGCTTCTTTCCAGTTTTGAACGGAAGATATTTCCTTTTTCAACATAGCCCTGTATGGGCTTCCAAATATCCCTTTGCGAATTCCAAAAGAACAGCCTTAGCGAAAGGCTTCTTGAAGGGAAAGATGTAAGTCTGTGAGATGAAGGAACAGAAAACAGAGCAGTTTCTCAGAAAGCTTCTTTCCAGTTTTAAACGGAAGATATTTCCTTTTTCACCATAGCCCTCTAAGGGCTTCCAAATATCCCTTTGCCAATTCCACAATAACAGCTGTAGCGAAAGGCTTCTTGAAGGGAAAGATGTAACTCTGTGAGATGAATTAACAGAACACAGAGCAGTTTATCAGAAAGCTTCTTTCCAGTTTTGAACGGAAGATATTTCCTTTTTCACCATAGCCCTCTATGGGCTTCCAAATATCCCTTTGCCAATTCCACAAGAACAGCCTTAGCGAAAGGCTTCTTGAAGGGAAAGATGTAACTCTGTGAGATGAATTAACAGAGCACAGAGAAGTTTCTCAGAAAGCTTCTTTCTAGTTCTGAACGGAAGATATTTCCTTTTTCTCCATAGCCCTCTATGGGCTTCCAAATATCACTTTGCCAATTGCACAAGAACAGCCTTAGCGAAAGGCTTCTTGAAGGGAAAGATGTAGCTCTGTGAGATGAATAAACAAAACATGGAGCAGTTTCTCAGACAGCTTCTTTCCAGTTTTGAACGGAAGATATTTCCTTTTTCACCATAGCCCTCTATGGGCTTCCAAATATCACTTTGCCAATTCCACAAGAACAGCCTTAGCGAAAGGCTTCTTGAAGGGAAAGATGTAAGTCTGTGAGATGAAGTAACAGAACACAGAGCAGTTTCTCAGAAAGCTTCTTTCCAGTTTTGAACGGAAGATATTTCCTTTTTCACCATAGCCCTCTATGGGCTTCCAAATATCTCTTTGCCAATTCCACAAGAACAGCCTTAGCGAAAGGCTTCTTGAAGGAAAGGTGTAACTCTGTGAGATGAATTAACAGAACACAGAGCATTTTCTCAGAAAGCTTCTTTCCAGTTTTGAACGGAAGATATTTCCTTTTTCACCGAGCCATCTATGGGCTTCCAAATATCCCTTTGCCAATTCCACAAGAACAGCCTTAGCGAAAGGCTTTTGAAGGAAAGATGTAACTCTGTGAGATGAATTAACAGAACACAGAGCAGTTTCTCAGAAAGCTTCTTTCCAGTTTTGAACGGAAGATATTTCCTTTTTCACCATAGCCCTCTAAGGGCTTCCAAATATCCTTTGCCAATTCCACAAGAACAGCCTTAGCGAAAGGCTTCTTGAAATGAAAGATGTAACTCTCTGAGATGAATTAACAGAATACAGAGCAGTTTCTCAGAAAGCTTCTCTCCAGTTTTGAAGCGGAAGATATTTCCTTTTCACCATAGCCTCTAAGGGCTTCCAAATATCCTTTGCCAATTCCACAAGAACAGCCTTAGCGAAAGGCTTCTTGAAATGAAAGATGTAACTCTCTGAAGTGAATTAACAGAATACAGAGCAGTTTCTCAGAAAGCTTCTTTCCAGCTTTGAGCGGAAGATATTTCCTTTTTTCACCTTAGCCCTCTACGGGCTTCCAAATATCCTTTGCCAATTCTACAAGAACAGCCTTAGCGAAAGGCTTCTTGAAGGAAAGATGTAACCCTGTGAGATGAATTAACAGAACACAGAGCAGTTTCTCAGAAAGCTTCTCTCCAGTTTTGAGCGGAAGATATTTCCTTTTTCACCATAGCCCTCTATGGGCTTCCAAATATCCCTTTGCCAATTCCACAAGAACAGCCTTAGCGAAAGGCTTCTTGAAGGGAAAGGTGGAACTCTGTGAGGTGAATTAACAGAACACAGAGCAGTTTCTCAGAAAGCTTCTTTCCAGTTTTGAACGGAAGATATTTCCTTTTTCACCATAGCCCTCTATGGGCTTCCAAATATCCTTTGCCAATTCCACAAGAACAGCCTTAGCGAAAGGCTTCTTGAAGGGTAAGATGTAACTCTATGAGATGAAGTAACAGAACACAGAGCAGTCTCTCAGAAAGCTTCTTTCCAGTTTTGAACGGAAGATATTTCCTTTTTCACCATAGCCCTCTATGGACTTCCAAATATTCCTTTGCCAATTCCACAAGAACAGCCTTAGCGAAAGTCTTCTTGAAGGGAAAGATGTAAGTCTGTGAGATGAAGTAACAGAACACAGAGCAGTTTCTCAGAAAGCTTCTTTCCAGTTTTGAACGGAAGATATTTCCTTTTTCACCATAGCCCTCTATGGGCTTCCAAATATCACTTTGCCAATTCCACAAGAACAGCCTTAGCAAAGGCTTTGAAGGAAAGGTGTAACTCTCTGAAGTGAATTAACAGAACACAGAGCATTTTCTCAGAAAGCTTCTTTCCAGTTTTGAACGGAAGATATTTCCTTTTTCACCACAGCCCTCTATGGGCTTCCAAATATCCCTTTGCCAATTCCACAAGAACAGCCTTAGCGAAAGGCTTCTTGAAGGGGAACATGTAACTCTGTGAGATGAATTAACAGAACACAGAGCAGTTTCTCAGAAAGCTTCTCTCCAGTTTTGAACGGAGGATATTTCCTTTTTCACCATAGCCCTCTAAGGGCTTCCAAATATCCCTTTGCCAATTCCACAAGAACAGCCTTAGCGAAAGGCTTCTGGAAGGGAAAGATGTAACTCTGTGAGGTGAAGTAACAGAACAGAGAGCAGTTTCTCAGAAAGCTTCTATCCAATTTTGAACGGACGATATTTCCTTTTTCACCATAGCCCTCTATGGGCTTCCAAATATCCCTTTGCCAATTCCAAAAGAACAGCTCTACCGAAAGGCTTCTTGAAGGGAAAGATGTAACTCTGTGAGATGAATTAACAGAACATGGAGCAGATTCTCAGAAATCTTCTTTCCAGTTTTGAGCGGAATATATTTCCTTTTGCACCATAGCCCTCTATGGGCTTCCAAATATCACTATGCCAATTCCACAAGAACAGCTTTAGCGAAAGACTTCTTGAAGGGAAAGATGTAACTCTGTGAGATGAATTAACAGAACACAGAGCAGTTTCTCAGAAAGCTTCTTTCCACTTTTGAACGGAAGATATTTCCTTTTCCACCGTAGCCCTCTATGGGATTCCAAATATCCCTTTGCCAATTCCACAAGAACAGCCTTAGCGAAAGGCTTTTTGAAGGGATCGATGTAACTCTGTGAGATGAAGTAACAGAACACAGAGCAGTTTCTCAAGCTTCTTTCCACTTTTGAACGGAAGATATTTCCTTTTCACCATAGCCCTCTATAAGCATAAATATCCTTTGCCAATTCCACAAGAACAGCCTTAGCGAAGGCTTCTAGAAGGAAAGATGTAACTCTGTGAGATGAAGTAACAGAACACAGAGCAGTTTCTCAGAAAGCTTCTTTCCAGTTTTGAGCGGAAGATATTTCCTTTTCCACCGTAGTCTCTATGGGATTCCAAATATCCTTTGCCAATTCCACAAGAACAGCCTTAGCGAAAGGCTTTTGAAGGATCGATGTAACTCTGTGAGATGAAGTAACAGAACACAGAGCAGTTTCTCAGAAAGCTTCTTTCCACTTTTGAACGGAAGATATTTCCTTTTCACCATAGCCCTCTATAAGCTTCCAAATATCCTTTGCCAATTCCACAAGAACAGCCTTAGCGAAAGGCTTCTAGAAGGAAAGATGTAACTCTGTGAGATGAAGTAACAGAACACAGAGCAGTTTCTCAGAAAGCTTCTTTCCAGTTTTGAACGGAAGATATTTCCTTTTCACCATAGCCCTCTATGGGCTTCCAAATATCCTTTGTCAATTCCTCAAGAACAGCCTTAGCGAAAGGCTTTTGAAGGAAAGATGTTACTCTGTGAGATGAATTAACAGAACACAGAGCAGTTTCTCAGAAAGCTTCTTTCCAGTTTTGAACGGAAGATATTTCCTTTTCACCATAGCTCCATGGGCTTCCAAATATCCTTTGCGAATTCCACAAGAACAGCCTTAGGCGAAAGGCTTCTTGAAGGAAAGATGTAAGCCTGTGAGATGAGGTAACAGAACACAGAGCAGTTTCTCAGAAAGCTTTTTCCAGTTTTAAACGGAAGATATTTTTTCACCATAGCCCTTAGGGCTTCCAAATATCCTTTGCCAATTCCACAATAACAGCTCTAGCGAAAGGCTTCTTGAAGGGAAAGATGTAACTCTGTGAGATGAATTAACAGAACACAGAGCAGTTTATCAGAAAGCTTTTTCCAGTTTTGAACGGAAGATATTTTTTCACCATAGCCTCTATGGGCTTCCAAATATCCTTTGCCAATTCCACAAGAACAGCCTTAGCGAAAGGCTTCTTGAAGGAAAGATGTAACTCTGTGAGATGAATTAACAGAACAGAGAAGTTTCTCAGAAAGCTTCTTTCTAGTTCTGAACGGAAGATATTTCCTTTTTCTCCATAGCCCTCTATGGGCTTCCAAATATCACTTTGCCAATTGCACAAGAACAGCCTTAGCGAAAGGCTTCTTGAAGGGAAAGATGTAACTCTGTGAGATGAATAAACAGAACACAGAGCAGTTTCTCAGAAAGCTTCTTTCCTGTTTTGAACGGAAGTTATTTCCTTTTTCACCATAGCCCTCTATGGGATTCCAAATATGCCTTTGGCAATTCCACAAGAACAGCCTTAGCGAATGGCTTTTTTTTTTTTTTTTTTTTTTTTTTTTTTTTTATTATAAACTTTATTAAATGTTTTATTAATAAACTGTTTAGGTCATTGAGATTAGAAAGTCAAGTTTGCTAGATTTGTGTCAAATAATAGGATAATATATGCACTCTATGTACCCAGATTCATAAAGCAAGTCCTTAGAGACAACAAAGAGACTTAGACTTCACATGAATAAAGACTTCAACACAGAACATCAACATTAGACAACTCTGAGACAGAAAGTTAACAAGCAGTATCCAGGAATTGAACTTTTCTGCAGCAAGCAGACTTCTTGTTGGTAACAATCTTACATAAATCAACAGATCTTTCTATTCTTTGAGCAAAACTTTGTATAAAAAATTGACCACGGTGGCTCAAGCCTGTAATCCCAGCAAATGGGACAAGAACAGGCGGATCACGAGGTCAGGAGATCGAGACCATCCTTAGAACTCAGGTGAAACCCGTCTCTACTAAAAACACAAAACTACATGGAAACGAACAATGGCCTGGCGCCTGAATGACTAGCCACTCGGGAGGCTGAAGGCAGAAATGATGGAACCAATGAGAACAAAGATACAGTGAGCTGAATCCGCCACTGCACATTTAAAGCAGTGTGTAGAGGGAAATTTATAGCACTAAATGCCCACAATAAAAAAAAAAAAAAAAAAATTGACACTAACATCGCAATTAAAAGAACTAGAGAAGCAAGAGCAAACACATTCGAAAGCTAGCAGAAGGCAAGAAATAACTAAGATCAGAGCAGAACTGAAGGAGATAGAGACACAAAAACCCTCCAAAAATCAATGAATCCAGGAGTTGGTTTTGAAAAGATCAACAAAATTGACAGACCACTAGCAAGACTAATAAAGAAGAAAAGAGAGAAGAATCAAATCGACGCAATTAAAAATGATAAAGGGGATATCACCAGACCCCACAGAAATACAAACTACCATCAGAGAATACTATAAACACCTCTACGCAAATAAACTGGAAAATCTAGAAGAAATGGATAATTTCCTGACACTTACACTCTTCCAAGACTAAACCAGGAAGAAGTTGAACTCTGAATAGACCAATAGTAGGCTCTGAAATTGAGGCAATAATTAATAGCCTACCAACCAAAAAGTCCAGGACCAGATGGATTCACAGCTGAATTCTACCAGAGGTACAAGGAGGAGCTGGTACCATTCCTTCTGAAACTATTCCAATCAATAGAAAAAGAGGGAATCCTCCTAACTCATTTTATGAGGCCAACATCATCCTGATACCAAAGCCTGGCAGAGACATTAATAAAAAAGAGAATTTTAGACCAATATCCCTGATGAACATCGATGCAAAATCCTCAATAAAATACTGGCAAACCGGATTCAGCAGCACATCAAAAGCTTATCCACCATGATCAAGTGGGCTTCATCCCTGGGATGCAAGGCTGGTTCAACATTCGCAAATCAATAAACATAATCCAGCATATAAACAGAACCAAAGACAAGAACCACATCATTATCTCAATAGATGCAGAAAAGGCTTTTGACAAAATTCAACAGCCCTTCATGCTAAAACGCTCAATAAATTCGGTATTGATGGAACGTACCTCAAAATCATAAGAGCTATTTATGACAAACCCACAGCCAATATCATACTGAATGGGCAAAAACTGGAAAAATTCCTTTGAAAACTGGCAAAGACAGGATGCCCTCTCACCACTCCTATTCAACATAGTGTTGGAAGTTCTGGCTAGGCAATCAGGCAAGAGAAAGAAATCAAGGGATTCAGTTAGAAAAGAAGAAGTCAAATTGTCCCTGTTTGCAGAGACATGATTGTATATTTAGAAAACCCCATTGTCTCAGCCCAAAATCTCCTTAAGCTGATAAGCAACTTCAGCAAAGTCTCAGGATACAAAATTAATGTGCAAAAATCACAAGCATTCTTATACACCAGTGACAGTCAAACAGAGAGCCAAATCAGGAATGAACTTCCATTCACAATTGCTTCAAAGAGAATAAAATACCTAGGAATCCAACTTACAAGGGATGTAAAGGACCTCTTCAAGGAGAACTACAAACCACTGCTCAGTGAAATAAAGAGGACACAAACAAATGGAAGAACATACCATGCTCATGGATAGGAAGAATCAATATCGTGAAAATGGCCATACTGCCCAAGGTAATTTATAGATTCAATGCCATCCCCATCAAGCTACCAATGAGCTTCTTCACAGAATTGGAAAAAACTGCTTTAAAGTTCATATGGAACCAAAAAGAGCCCGTGATCTCCAAGACAATCCTAAGTCAAAAGAACAAAGCTGGAGGCATCACGCTACCTGACTTCAAACTATACTACAAGGCTACAGTAACCAAAACAGCATGGTACTGGTACCAAAACAGAGATATAGACCAATGGAACAGAACAGAGTCCTCAGAAATAATACCACACATCTACAGCCATCTGATCTTTGACAAACCTGAGAGAAACAAGAAATGGGGAAAGGATTCCTATTTAATAAATGGTGCTGGGAAAATTGGCTAGCCATAAGTAGAAAGCTGAAACTGGATCCTTTCCTTACTCCTTATACGAAAATTAATTCAAGATGGATTAGAGACTTAAATGTTAGACCTAATACCATAAAAATCCTAGAGGAAAACCTAGGTAGTACCATTCAGGACATAGGCATGGGCAAAGACTTCATGTCTAAAACACCAAAAGCAACGGCAGCAAAAGCCAAAATTGACAAATGGGATCTCATTAAACTAAAGAGCTTCTGCACAGCAAAAGAAACTACCATCAGAGTGAACAGGCAACCTACAGAATGGGAGAAAATTTTGCAATCTACTCATCTGACAAAGGGCTAATATCCAGAACCTACAAAGAACTCAAACAAATTTACAAGAAAACAAACAACCCCATCAAAAGTGGGCAAAGGATATGAACAGACATTTCTCAAAAGAAGACATTCATACAGCCAACAGACACATGAAAAATGCTCATCATCACTGGCCATCAGAGAAATGCAAATCAAAACCACAATGAGATACCATCTCACACCAGTTAGAATGGCGATCATTCAAAAGTCAGGAAACAACAGGTGCTGGAGAGGATGTGGAGAAATAGGAACACTTTTACACTGTTGGTGGGATTGTAAACTAGTTCAACCATTATGGAAAACAGTATGGCGATTCCTCAAGGATCTAGAACTAGATGTACCATATGACCCAGCCATCCCATTACTAGGTATATACCCAAAGGATTATAAATTATGCTGCTATAAAGACACATGCACACGTATGTTTATTGCAGCACTATTCACAATAGCAAAGACTTGAATCAACCCAAATGTCCATCAGTGACAGATTGATTAAGAAAATGTGGCACATATACACCATGGAATACTATGCAGCCATAAAAGGATGAGTTTGTGTCCTTTGTAGGGACATGGATGCAGCTGGAAACCATCATTCTTAGCAAACTATCACAAGAACAGAAAACCAAACACCGCATGTTCTCACCATAGGTGGGAACTGAACAATGAGATCACTTGACTCGGAAGGGGAACATCACACACCGGGCCTATCATGGGAGGGGAGGGGAGGGATTGCATTGGGAGTTATACCTTATGTAAATGACGGTTGATGGGTGCAGCACACCAACATGGCACAAGTATACATATGTAGCAAACCTGCACATTGTGCACATGTACCCTACAACTTGAAGTTTAATAATAATAAATAAAATTAAAATATCACAATTCCACAAGAACAGTCCTTAGCGAAAGGCTTTTGAAGGGAAAGATGTAACTCTGTGAGATGAATTAACAGAACACAGAGCAGTTTCTCAGAAAGCTTCTTTCCAGTTTTGAACGGAAGATATTTTTTTTCACCATAGCCCTCTATGGGCTTAAATATCCTCTTTGCCAATTCCACAAGAACAGCCTTAGCTAAAGATCTTCTTGAAGGAAAGATGTAACTCTGTGAGATGAATTAACAGAACACAGAGCAGTTTCTCAGAAAGCTTCTTTCCAGTTTTTAACGGAAGATATTTCCTTTTTCACCATAGCCTCTATGGGCTTCCAAATATCCTTCTAATTCCACAAGAACAGCCTTAGCGAAAGGCTTCTTGAAGGGAAATTGTAACTCTGTGAGATGAATTAACAGAACACAGAGCAGTTTCTCAGAAAGCTTCTTTCCAGTTTTGAACGGAAGATATTTCCTTTTTCACCATAGCCCTCTATGGGCTTCCAAATATCACTTTGCCAATTCCACAAGAACAGCCTTAGAAAAGGCTTCTTGAAGGGAAAGATGTAACTCTGTGAGATGAATTAACAGAACACAGAGCAGTTTCTCAGAAAGCTTCTCCAGTTTTAAGGAAGATATTTCCTTTTCACCATAGCCCTCTATGGGCTTCCAAATATCACTTTGCCAATTCCACAAGAACAGCCTTAGCGAAAGGCTTCTTGAAGGAAAGATGTAACTCTGTGAGATGAATTAACAGAACACAGAGCAGTTTCTCAGAAAGCTTCTTTCCAGTTTTGAACGGAAGATATTTTTTTCACCATAGCCCTCTATGGGCTTCCAAATATCCTTTGCCAATTCCACAAGAACAGTCTTAGCGAAAGGCTTCTTGAAGGGAAAGATGTAACTCTGTGAGATGAATTAACAGAACACAGAGCAGTTTCTCAGAAAGCTTCTTTCCAGTTTTGAACTGAAGATATTTCCTTTTCACCATAGCCCTCTATGGGCTTCCAAATATCCTTTGCAATTCCACAAGAACAGCCTTAGCGGAAAGGCTTTGAAGGGAAAGATGTAACCCTGTGAGATGAATTAACAGAACACAGAGCAGTTTCTCAGAAAGCTTCTTCCAGTTTTGAACGGAAGATATTTCCTTTTTCACCATAGCCCTCTATGGGCTTCCAAATATCCCTTTGCAATTCCACAAGAACAGCCTTAGCGAAAGGCTTTTGAAGGGAAAGATGTAACTCTGTGAGATGAATTAACAGAACACAGAGCAGTTTCTCAGAAAGCTTCTTTCCAGTTTTGAACGGAAGATATTTCCTTTTTCACCATAGCCTCTATGGGCTTCCAAATATCCTTTGCCAATTCCACAAGAACAGCCTTAGCGAAAGGCTTCTGAAGGGAAAGATGTAACTCTGTGAGATGAATTAACAGAACACAAGCAGTTTCTCAGAAAGCTTCTATCCAGTTTTGAACGGAAGATATTTCCTTTTTCACCATAGCCCTCTATGGGCTTCCAAATATCCCTTTGCCAATTCCACAAGAACAGTCTAGCGAAAGGCTTCTGAAGGGAAAGATGTAACTCTGTGAGATGAATTAACAGAACACAGAGCAGTTCTCAGAAATCTTCTTTCCAGTTTTGAACGGAAGATATTTCCTTTTCACCATAGCCCTCTATGGCTTCCAAATATCACTTGCCAATTCCACAAGAACAGCCTTAGCGAAAGGCTTCTTGAAGGAAAGATGTAACTCTGTGAGATGAATTAACAGAACACAGAGCAGTTTCTCAGAAAGCTTCTTTCCAGTTTTGAACGGAAGATATTTCCTTTTCACCATAGCCCTCTATGGGATTCCAAATATCCTTTGCCAATTCCACAAGAACAGCCTTAGCGAAAGGCTTCTTGAAGGAAAGATGTAACTCTGTGAGATGAATTAACAGAACACAGAGCAGTTTCTCAGAAAGCTTCTTTCCAGTTTTGAACGGAAGATATTTCCTTTTTCACCATAGCCTCTATGGCTTCCAAATATCCTTTGCAATTCCACAAGAACAGCCTTAGCGAAAGGCTTCTGAAGGAAAGATGTAAGTCTGTGAGATGAATAACAGAACACAGAGCAGTTTCTCAGAAAGCTTCTTTCCAGTTTTGAACGGAAGATATTTCTTTTTCACCATAGCCCTCTATGGGCTTCCAAATATCCCTTTGCCAATTCCACAAGAACAGCCTTAGTGAAAGGCTTCTTGAAGGAAAGATGTAACTCTGTGAGATGAATTAACAGAACACAGAGCAGTTTCTCAGAAAGCTTCTTTCCAGTTTTGAACGGAAGATATTTCCTTTTTCACCATAGCCCTCTATGGGCTTCCAAATATCCCTTTGCCAATTCCACAAGAACAGTCTTAGCGAAAGCTTTGAAGGGAAAGATGTAACTCTGTGAGATGAATTAACAGAACACAGAGCAGTTTCTCAGAAAGCTTTTTCCAGTTTTGAACGGAAGATATTTCCTTTTTCACCATAGCCCTCTATGGGCTTCCAAATATCACTTTGAAATTCCAAAGAACAGCCTTAGCGAAAGGCTTTTGAAGGAAAGATGTAAGTCTGTGAGATGAATTAACAGAACACTGAGCAGTTTCTCAGAAAGCTTCTTTCCAGTTTTTAACGGAAGATATTTCCTTTTTCACCATAGCCCTCTATGGGCTTCCAAATATCCTTTGCCAATTCCACAAGAACAGCTTAGCGAAAGGCTTCTTGAAGGGAAAGATGTAACTCTGTGAGATGAATTAACAGAACACAGAGCAGTTTCTCAGAAAGCTTCTTTCCAGTTTTGAACGGAAGATATTTCCTTTTTCACCATAGCCCTCTATGGGCTTCCAAATATCCTTTGCTAATTCCACAAGAACAGCCTTAGCGAAAGGCTTCTTGAAGGAAAGATGTAACTCTGTGAGATGAATTAACAGAACACAGAGAAGTTTCTCAGAAAGCTTCTTTCCAGTTTTGAACGGAAGATATTTCCTTTTTCACCATAGCCCTCTATGGGCTTCCAAATATCCCTTGCCAATTCCACAAGAACAGCCTTAGCGAAAGGCTTCTTGAAGGGAAAGATGTAACTCTGTGAGATGAATTAACAGAACACAGAGCAGTTTCTCAGAAAGCTTTTTCCACTTTTGAACGGAAGATATTTCCTTTTTCACCATAGCCCTCTATGGGTTCCAAATATCCCTTTGCCAATTCCACAAGAACAGCCTTAGCGAAAGGCTTCTTGAAGGGAAAGATGTAACTCTGTGAGATGAAGTAACAGAACAGAGAGCAGTTTCTCAGAAAGCTTCTTTCCAGCTTTGAACGGAAGATATTTCCTTTTTCACCATAGCCCTCTATGGGCTTCCAAATATCCCTTAGCCAATTCCACAAGAACAGCCTTAGCGAAAGGCTTTGAAGGAAAGTTGTAATCTGTGAGATGAATTAACAGAACACAGAGCAGTTTCTCAGAAAGCTTCTCTCCAGTTTTGAACGGAAGATATTTCCTTTTTCACCATAGCCCTCTATGGGCTTCCAAATATCCCTTTGCCAATTCCACAAGAACAGCCTTAGAGAAAGGCTTCTTGAGGGGACATATGTAACTCTGTGAGATGAATTAACAGAACACAGAGCAGTTTCTCAGAAAGCTTCTTTCCAGTTTTGAACGGAAGATATTTCCTTTTTCACCATAGCCCTCTATGGGCTTCCAAATATCCCTTTGCCAATTCCACAAGAACAGCCTTAGCGAAAGGCTTCTTGAAGGAAAGATGTAACTCTGTGAGATGAATTAACAGAACACAGAGCAGTTTCTCAGAAAGCTTTTTTCCAGTTTTGAACGGAAGATATTTCCTTTTCACCATAGCCTCTAAGGGCTTCCAAATATCACTTTGCAATTCTCAGAACAGCCTTAGCGAAAGGCTTCTTGAAGGAAAGATGTAACTCTGTGAGATGAGGAACAGAACACAGAGCAGTTTCTCAGAAAGCTTTTTTCCAGTTTTGAACGGAAGATATTTCCTTTTCACCATAGCCCTCTAGGGGTTCCAAATATCACTTTGCGATTCCACAAGAACAGCCTTAGCGAAAGGCTTTGAAGGAAAGATGTAACTCTCTGAAGTGAATTAACAGAACACAGAGCAGTTTCTCAGAAAGCTTCTTTCCAGTTTTGAACGGAAGATATTTCCTTTTTCACCACAGCCCTCTATGGGCTTCCAAATATCACTTTGCCAATTCCACAAGAACAGCCTTAGCGAAAGGCTTCTTGAAGGAAAGATGTAACTCTGTGTGATGAATTAACAGAACACAGAGCAGTTTCTCAGAAAGCTTCTTTCCAGTTTTGAACGGAAGATATTTCCTTTTCACCATAGCCCTCTATGGGCTTCCAAATATCCCTTTGCTAATTCCACAAGAACAGGCCTTAGCGAAAGGCTTCTTGAAGGAAAGATGTAACTCTGTGAGATGAATTAACAGAACAAGAGCAGTTTCTCAGAAAGCTTCTTTCCAGTTTTGAACGGAAGATATTTCCTTTTTCACCATAGCCCTCTATGGGCTTCCAAATATCCCTTGGCCAACTCCACAAGAACAGCCTTAGCGAAAGGCTTTGAAGGAAAGGTGTAACTCTGTGAGATGAATTAACAGAACACAAAGCAGTTTCTCAGAAAGTTTTTTCCAGTTTTTAACGGAAGATATTTCCTTTTTCACCATAGCCCTCTATGGGCTTCCAAATATCCTTTGCAATTCCACAAGAACAGTCTTAGAAAGGCTTCTTGAGGGGAAATATGTAACTCTGTGAGATGAATTAATAGAACACAGAGCAGTTTCTCAGAAAGCTTCTTTCCAGTTTTGAACGGAAGATATTTCCTTTTTCACCATAGCCCTCTATGGACTTCCAAATATGCCTTTGCCAATTCCACAAGAACAGCCTTAGCGAAAGTTTTCTTGAAGGAAAGGTGTAAGTCTGTGAGATGAAGTAGCAGAACACAGAGCAGTTTCTCAGAAAGCTTCTTTCCAGTTTTGAACGGAAGATATTTCCTTTTCACCATAGCCCTCTATGGGCTTCCAAATATCACTTTGCCAATTCCACAAGAACAGCCTTAGCGAAAGGCTTCTCGAAGGAAAGGTGTAACTCTGTGAGATGAATTAACAGAACACAGAGCACATTCTCAGAAAGTTCTCTCCAGTTTTGAACGGAAGATATTTCCTTTTTCACCATAGCCCTCTATGGGCTTCCAAATATCCTTGCAATTCCACAAGAACAGCCTTAGAAAGGCTTTTGAGGGGAAATATGTAACTCTGTGAGATAGTAATAGAACACAGAGCAGTTTCTCAGAAAGCTTCTTTCCAGTTTTGAACGGAAGATATTTCCTTTTTCACCATAGCCCTCTATGGACTTCCAAATATGCCTTTGCCAATTCCACAAGAACAGCCTTAGCGAAAGGCTTCTTGAAGGAAAGATGTAAGTCTGTGAGATGAAGTAGCAGAACACAGAGCAGTTTCTCAAAGCTTCTTTCCAGTTTTGAACGGAAGATATTTCCTTTTTCACCGTAGCCTATGGGCTCAAATATCACTTTGCCAATTCCACAAGAACAGCCTTAGCGAAAGGCTTCTGAAGGGAAAGGTGTAACTCTCTGAAGTGAATTAACAGAACACAGAGCAGTTTCAGAAAGCTTCTTTCCAGTTTCGAGGAAGATATTTCCTTTTCACATAGCCTATAAGGGCTTCCAAATATCCTTTGCCAATTCCACAAGAACAGCTCTGGAAAGGCTCTGAAGGAAAGATGTAACTCTGAGATGAATTAACAGAACAAAAGCAGTTTCTCAGAAAGCTTCTTTCTCCAGTTTTGAACGGAAGATATTTTCTTTTTCACCATAGCCCTCTATGGGCTTCCAAATATCCCTTAGCCAATTCCATAAGAACAGCCTTAAAGGCTTCTTGAAGGAAAGATGTAACACTGTGTGTTGAATTAAGCAGTTTCTCAGAAAGCTTCTTTCCAGTTTTGAACGGAAGATATTTCCTTTTTCAGCATAGCCCTCTATGGGCTTCCAAATATCACTTTGCTAATTCCACAAGAACAGCCTTAGCGAAAGGCTTGAAGGAAAGATGTAACTCTGTGAGATGAATAACAGAACAGAGAGCAGTTTCTCAGAAAGCAACTTCTTTCCAGTTTTGAACGGAAGATATTTCCTTTTCACCATAGCCCTCTATGGGCTTCCAAATATCCCTTAGCCATTCACAAGAACAGCCTTAGCGAAAGGCTTCTGAAGGGAAAGGTGTAACTCTGTGAGATGAATTAACAGAACACAGAGCAGATTCTCAGAAAGTTCTTCCAGTTTTGAACGGAAGATATTTCCTTTTCACCATAGCCTCCTCTAAGGGCTTCCAAATATCCCTTTGCCAATTCCACAAGAACAGCTCTAGCGAAAGGCTGTTGAAGGGAAAGATGTAACTCTGTGAGATGAAGTAATAGATAACAGAGCAGTTTATCAGAAAGCTTCTTCCAGTTTTGAACGGAAGATATTTCCTTTTCACCATAGTCTATGGCTTCAAAATATCCTTGCCAATTCCACAAGAACAGCCTTAGCGAAAGGCTTCTGAAGGAAAGATGTAACCCTGTGAGATGAATGAACAGAACAGAGAGCAGATTCTCAGAAAGCTTCTTTCCAGTTTTGAACGTGAAGATATTTTTTCACCACAGCCCTCTGGGCTTCCAAATATCACTTTGCAATTCCACAAGAACAGCCTTAGCGAAGGCTTCTTGAAGGAAAGATGTAACTCTGTGAGATGAATTAACAGAACACAGAGCAGTTTCTCAGAAAGCTTTTTACCACTTTTGAACGGAAGATATTTCCTTTTCACACCATAACCCTCTTGGGATTCCAAATATCCCTTTGCCAATTCCACAAGAACAGCCTTAGCGAAAGGCTTGAAGGAAAGATGTAACTCTGTGAGATGTAACAGAACACAGAGCAGTTTCTCAGAAAGCTTCTTTCCACTTTTGAACGGAAGATATTTCCTTTTCACCATAGCCCTCTATAAGCTTCCAAATATCCCTTTGCCAATTCCACAAGAACAGCAAAGGCTTGAAGGAAAGATGTAACTCTGTGAGATGTAACAGAACACAGAGCAGTTTCTCAGAAAGCTTCTTTCCAGTTTTGAACGGAAGATACTTCCTTTTCACCATAGCCCTATGGGCTTCACCAAATATCCTTTGTCAATTCTCAAGAACAGCCTTAGCGAAAGGCTTTTGAAGGAAAGACAACTCTGTGAGATGAATTAACAGAACACAGAGTTTCTCAGAAAGCTTCTTTCCAGTTTTGAACGGAAGATATTTCCTTTTCACCATAGCCTCTATGGGCTTCCAAATATCCCTTGCCAATTCCACAAGAACAGCCTTAGCGAAGGCTTCTTGAAGGAAAGATGTAACTCTGTGAGATGAAGTAACAGAACACAGAGCAGTTTCTCAGAAAGCTTCTTTCCAGTTTTGAGCGGAAGATATTCCTTTTCACCATAGTCCTCTATGGACTTCCAAATATTCCTTTGCCAATTCCACAAGAACATCCTTAGCGAAAGTCTTCTTGAAGGAAAGATGTAAGTCTGTGAGATGAATTAACAGAACACAGAGCAGTTTCTCAGAAAGCTTCTTTCCAGTTTTGAGCGGAAGATATTTCCTTTTCACCATAGCCTCTATGGGCTTCCAAATATCACTTTGCCAATTCCACAAGAACAGCCTTAGCGAAAGGCTTCTTGAAGGAAAGGTGTAACTCTCTGAAGTGAATTAACAGAACACAGAGCATTTTCTCAGAAAGCTTCTTTCCAATTTTGAGCGGAAGATATTTCCTTTTTCACCTTAGCCCTCTAAGGGCTTCCAAATATCCTTTGCCAATTCCACAAGAACAGCCTTAGCGAAAGGCTTCTGAAGAACATGTAACTCTGTGATGAATTAACAAAACACAGAGCAGTTTCTCAAGCTTCTTTCCAGTTTTGAGCGGAGGATATTTCCTTTTCACCATAGCCCTCTATGGGCTTCCAAATATCCTTTGCCAATTCACAAGAACAGCCTTAGCGAAAGGCTTCTGGAAGGAAAGATGTAACTCTGTGAGATGAAGTAACAGAACAGAGAGCAGTTTCTCAGAAAGCTTTTATCCAGTTTTGAACGGAAGATATTTCCTTTTCACCATAGCCCTCTATGGGCTTCCAAATATCCTTTGCCAATTCCACAAGAACAGCCTTAGCGAAAGGATTCTTGAAGGAAAGATGTTACTCTGTGATGAATTAACAGAACACAGAGCAGTTTCTCAGAAAGCTTCTTTCCAGTTTTGAAGCGGAAGATATTTCCTTTTTCACCATAGCCCTCTAAGGGCTTCCAAATATCCTTGCCAATTCCACAAGAACAGCCTTAGCGAAAGGCTTCTTGAAGGAAAGATGTAACTCTGTGAGATGAAGTAACAGAACACAGAGCAGTTTCTCAGAAAGCTTCTTTCCAATTTTGAGCGGAAGATATTTCCTTTTTCACCATAGCCCTCTATGGGCTTCCAAATATCACTTTGCCGATTCCACAAGAACAGCCTTAGCGAAGGCTTCTTGAAGGAAAGATGTAACTCTCTGAAGTGAATTAACAGAACACAGAGCAGTTTCTCAGAAAGCTTCTTTCCAGTTTTGAGCGGAAGATATTTCCTTTTTCACCTAGCCCTCTATGGGCTTCCAAATATCCTTAGCCAATTCCACAAGAACAGCCTTAGCGAAAGGCTTCTTGAAGGAAAGATGTAACACTGTGTGATGAATTAACAGAACACAGAGCAGTTTCTCAGAAAGCTTCTTTCCAGTTTTGAGCGGAAGATATTTCCTTTTCACCATAGCCTCTATGGGCTTCAAATATCCCTTTGCTAATTCCACAAGAACAGCCTTAGCGAAGGCTTCTTGAAGGAAAGATGTAACTCTGTGAGATGAAGCAACAGAACAGAGAGCAGTTTCTCAGAAAGCTTCTTTCCAGCTTTGAACGGAAGATATTTCCTTTTCACCATAGCCATCTATGGGCTTCCAAATATCCTTGCCAATTCCACAAGAACAGCCTTAGCGAAAGGCTTCTGAAGGAAAGATGTAACTCTGTGAGATGAATTAACAGAACATAGAGCAGATTCTCAGAAAGTTCTCTCCAGTTTTGAGCAGGAAGATATTTCCTTTTTCACCATAGCCCTCTAAGGGCTTCCAAATATCCTTGCCAATTCCACAAGAACAGCTCTAGCGAAAGGCTTCTTGAAGGAAAGATGTAACTCTGAGATGAATAAACAGAACATGGAGCAGTTTCTCAAGCTTCTTTCCAGTTTTGAACGGAAGATATTTCCTTTTCACCATAGCCCTCTATGGGCTTCCAAATATCCTTGGCCAATTCACAAGAACAGCCTTAGCGAAAGGCTTGTCTAAGGAAACAGTGTAACTCTGTGAGATGAATTAACAGAACACAGAGCAGATTCTCAGAAAGTTCTCTCCAGTTTTGAGCGGAAGATATTTCCTTTTTCACCATAGCCCTCTATGGGCTTCCAAATATCCCTTTGCCAATTCACAAGAACAGCCTTAGAGAAAGGCTTCTTGAAGGGAAAGATGTAACTCTGTGAGATGAAGTAACAGAACACAGAGCAGTTTCTCAAGCTTCTTTCCAGTTTCGAAGGAAGGTATTTCCTTTTTTCACAATAGCCCTCTATGGGCTTCCAAATATCCCTTTGCCAATTCCACAAGAACAGCCTTAGCGAAGGCTTCTTGAAGGAAAGGTGGAACTCTGTGAGGTGAATTAACAGAACACAGAGGAGTTTCTCAGAAAGCTTCTTTCCAGTTTTGAACGGAAGATATTTCCTTTTTCACCGTAGCCCTCTATGGGCTTCCAAATATCACTTTACCAATTCCACAAGAACAACCTTAGCGAAAGGCTTGAAGGAAAGGTGTAAGTCTCTGAATGAATTAACAGAACACAGAGCATTTTCTCAGAAAGCTTCTTTCCAATTTTGAGCGGAAGATATTTCCTTTTTTCACCCTAGCCCTCTATGGGCTTCCAAATATCCCTTTGCCAATTCCACAAGAACAGCCTTAGTGAAAGGCTTCTTGAAGGGGAACATGTAACTCTGTGAGATGAATCAACAGAACACAGAGCAGTTTCTCAAGCTTCTTTCCAGTTTTGAAGCGGAAGATATTTCCTTTTCACCATAGCCCTCTATGGGCTTCCAAATATCCTTTGCCAATTCCACAAGAACAGGCTTAGCGAAAGGCTTCTGGAAGAGAAAGATGTAACTCTGTGAGATGAAGTAACAGAACACAGAGCAGTTTCTCAGAAAGCTTCTTTCCAGTTTCGAAAGGAAGATATTTCCTTTTTCGCCATAGCCCTCTATGGGCTTCCAAATATCCCTTTGCCAATTCCACAAGAACAGCCTTAGTGAAAGGGTTCTTGAAGGGAAAGATGTAACTCTGTGAGATGAAGTAGCAGAACACAGAGCAGTGTCTCAGAAAGCTTCTTTCCAGTTTTGAACGGAAGATATTTCCTTTTTCACCATAGCCCTCTATGGGCTTCCTAATATCACTTTGCCGATTCCACAAGAAAAACCTTAGTGAAAGGCTTCTTGAAGGGAAAGATGTAACTCTCTGAAGTGAATTAACAGAACAAAGAGCAGTTTCTCAGAAAGCTTCTTTCCAGTTTTGAACGGAAGATATTTTCTTTTCACCATAGCCCTCTATGGCTTCCAAATATCACTTTGCCAATTCCACAAGAACAGCCTTAGCGAAAGGCTTCTTGAAGGAAAGATGTAACACTGTGTGATGAATTAACAGAACACAGCGCAGTTTCTCAGAAAGCTTCTTTCCAGTTTTGAACGGAAGATATTTCCTTTTTCACCATAGCCCTCTATGGGCTTCCAAATATCCCTTTGCCAATTCCACAAGAACAGCCTTAGCGAAAGGCTTTTGAAGGGAAAGATGTAACACTGTGTGATGAATTAACAGAACACAGAGCAGTTTCTCAGAAAGCTTCTTTCCAGTTTTGAACGGAAGATATTTGCTTTTCACCATAGCCTCTATGGGCTTCCAAATATCCTTGCCAATTCCAGAAGAACAGCCTTAGCGAAAGGCTTCTTGAAGGAAAGGTGTAACTCTGTGATATGAATTAACAGAACACAGAGCAGATTCTCAGAAAGTTCTTTCCAGTTTTAAACGGAAGATATTTCCTTTTTCACCATAGCCCTCTATGGGCTTCCAAATATCACTTTGCCAATTCCACAAGAACAGCCTTAGTGAAAGGCTTCTTGAAGGGAAAGATGTAACTCTGTGAGATGAAGTAACAGAACACAGAGCATTTTCTCAGAAAGCTTATTTCCAGTTTTGAACGGAAGATATTTTTTTTCACAGAGCCCTCTATGGGCTTCCAAATATCACTTTGCCAATTCCACAAGAACAGCCTTAGCGAAAGGCTTCTTGAAGGAAAGGTGGAACTCTGTGAGGTGAATTAACAGAATACAGAGCAGTTTCTCAGAAAGCTTCTTTCCAGTTTTGAACGGAAGATATTTCCTTTTCACCATAGCCCTCTATGGGCTTCCAAATATCACTTTGCCAATTCCACAAGAACAGCCTTAGCGAAGGCTTCTTGAATGGAAAGATGTAACTCTCTGAAGTGAATTAACAGAATACAGAGCAGTTTCTCAGAAAGCTTATTTCCAGTTTTGAACGGATGATATTTCCTTTTCACCATAGCCCTCTATGGGCTTCCAAATATCCTTTGCCAATTCCACAAGAACAGCCTTAGCGAAGGCTTCTTGAAGGAAAGATGTAAGTCTGTGAGATGAAGTAACAGAACACAGAGCAGTTTCTCAGAAAGCTTCTTTTCCAGCTTTGAACGGAAGATATTTCCTTTTTCACCATAGCCCTCTAAGGGCTTCCAAATATCGCTTTGCCAATTCCACAATAACAGCTCTAGGGAAAGGCTTCTTGAAGGGAAAGATGTAACTCTGTGAGATGAATTAACAGAACACAGAGCAGTTTATCAGAAAGCTTCTTTCCAGTTTTGAACGGAAGATATTTCCTTTTTCACCATAGCCCTCTATGGGCTCCCAAATATCCCTTTGCCAATTCCACAAGAACAGCCTTAGCGAAAGGCTTCTTGAAGGGAAAGATGTAACTCTGTGAGATGAATAAACAGAAAATGGAGCAGTTTCTCAGACAGCTTCTTTCCAGTTTTGAACGGAAGATATTTCCTTTTTCACCATAGCCCTCTATGGTCTTCCAAATATCCCTTTGCTAATTCCACAAGAACAGCTCTACCGAAAGGCTTCTTGAAGGGAAAGATGTAACTCTGTGAGATGAATTAACAGAACATGGAGCAGATTCTCAGAAATCTTCTTTCCAGTTTTGAGCGGAATATATTTCCTTTTGCACCATAGCCCTCTATGGGCTTCCAAATATCACTTTGCCAATTCCACAAGAACAGCCTTAGCGAAAGGCTTCTTGAAGGGAAAGATGTTACTCTGTGAGATGAATTAACAGATCACAGGGCAGTTTCTCAAAAAGCTTCTCTCCAGTTTCGAAAGGAAGATATTTCCTTTTTCACCATAGCCCTCTATGGCATTCCAAATATCCCTTTGCCAATTCCACAAGAACAGCCTTAGCGAAAGGCTTCTTGAAGGGAAAGATGTAACTCTGTGAGATGAAGTAACAGAACACAGAGCAGTTTCTCAGAAAGCTTCTTTCCAGTTTTGAGCGGAAGATATTTCCTTTTGCACCATAGCCCTCTATGGGCTTCCAAATATCACTTTGCCAATTCCACAAGAACAGCCTTAGCGAAAGGCTTCTTGAAGGGAAAGATGTTACTCTGTGAGATGAATTAACAGATCACAGGGCAGTTTCTCAAAAAGCTTCTCTCCAGTTTCGAAAGGAAGATATTTCCTTTTTCACCATAGCCCTCTATGGCATTCCAAATATCCCTTTGCCAATTCCACAAGAACAGCCTTAGCGAAAGGCTTCTTGAATGGAAAGATGTAACTCTGTGAGATGAAGTAACAGAACACAGAGCAGTTTCTCAGAAAGCTTCTTTCCAGTTTCGAAAGGAAGATATTTCCTTTTTCACCGTAGCCCTATAAGGGCTTCCAAATATCCCTTTGCCAATTCCACAAGAACAGCTCTAGCGAAAGGCTTCTTGAAGGGAAAGATGCAACTCTGTGAGATGAAGTAACAGAACAGAGAGCAGTTTCTCAGAAAGCTTCTATCCAGTTTTGAACGGACGATATTTCCTTTTTCACCATAGCCCTCTATGGGCTTCCAAATATCCCTTTGCCAATTCCACAAGAACAGCTCTACCGAAAGGCTTCTTGAAGGGAAAGATGTAACTCTGTGAGATGAATTAACAGAACATGGAGCAGATTCTCAGAAATCTTCTTTCCAGTTTTGAATGGAATATATTTCCTTTTGCACCATAGCCCTCTATGGGCTTCCAAATATCACTTTGCCAATTCCACAGGAACAGCCTTAGCGAAAGGCTTCTTGAAGGGAAAGATGTAACTCTGTGAGATGAATTAACAGATCACAGGGCAGTTTCTCAAAAGCTTCTCTCCAGTTTCGAAAGGAAGATATTTCCTTTTTCACCATAGCCCTCTATGGCATTCCAAATATCCCTTTGCCAATTCCACAAGAACAGCCTTAGCGAAAGGCTTCTTGAGGGGAATTATGTCACTCTGTGAGATGAAGTAGCAGAACACAGAGCAGTTTCTCAGAAAGCTTCTTTCCAGTTTTGAAGCGGAAGATATTTCCTTTTCACAATAGCCCTCTATGGGCTTCCAAATATCCCTTTGCCAATTCCACAAGAACAGCCTTAGCGAAGGCTTCTTGAAGGAAAGGTGGAACTCTGTGAGGTGAATTAACAGAACACAGAGCAGTTTCTCAGAAAACTTCTTTCCAGTTTTGAGCGGAAGATATTTCCTTTTTCACCATAGCCCTCTATGGGCTTCAAATATCACTTTGCCAATTCCACAAGAACAGCCTTAGCGAAAGGCTTTTGAAGGAAAGATGTAACTCTGTGAGATGAAGTAACAGAACACAGAGAAGTTTCTCAGAAAGCTTCTTTCCAGTGTTGAACTGAAGATATTTCCTTTTTCACCATAGCCCTCTATGGACTTCCAAATATTCCTTTGCCAATTCCACAAGAACAGCCTTAGCGAAAGTCTTCTAGAAGGAAAGATGTAAGTCTGTGAGATGAAGTAACAGAACACAGAGCAGTTTCTCAAAAGCTTCTTTCCAGTTTTGAACGGAAGATATTTCCTTTTTCACCGTAGCCCTCTATGGGCTTCCAAATATCACTTTACCAATTCCACAAGAACAGCCTTAGCGAAAGGCTTCTTGAAGGGAAAGGTGTAACTCTCTGAAGTGAATTAACAGAACACAGAGCATTTTCTCAGAAAGCTTCTTTCCAATTTTGAACGGAAGTTATTCCCTTTTTCACCCTAGCCCTCTATGGGCTTCCAAATATCCCTTAGCTAATTCCGCAAGAACAGCCTTAGCGAAAGGCTTCTTGAAGGGTAAGATGTAACTCTGTGAGATGAAGTAACAGAACACAGAGCAGTTTCTCAGAAAGCTTCTTTCCAGTTTTGAACTGAAGATATTTCCTTTTTCACCATAGCCCTCTATGGACTTCCAAATATTCCTTTGCCAATTCCACAAGAACAGCCTTAGCGAAAGTCTTCTTGAAGGGAAAGATGTAAGTCTGTGAGATGAAGTAACAGAAAACAGAGCAGTTTCTCAGAAAGCTTCTTTCCAGTTTTGAACGGAAGATATTTCCTTTTTCACCGTAGCCCTCTATGGGCTTCCAAATATCACTTTACCAATTCCACAAGAACAGCCTTAGCGAAAGGCTTCTTGAAGGGAAAGGTGTAACTCTCTGAAGTGAATTAACAGAACACAGAGCATTTTCTCAGAAAGCTTCTTTCCAATTTTGAACGGAAGATATTTCCTTTTTCACCCTAGCCCTTTATGGGCTTCCAAATATCCCTTTGCCAATTCCACAAGAACAGCCTTAGCGAAAGGCTTCTTGAAGGGGAACATGTAACTCTGTGAGATGAATTAACAGAACACAGAGCAGTTTCCCAAGCTTCTTTCCAGTTTTGAACGGAGGATATTTCCTTTTTCACCATAGCCCTCTATGGGCTTACAAATATCCCTTGCCAATTCCACAAGAACAGCCTTAGCGAAGGCTTCTGGAAGGAAAGATGTAACTCTGTGAGATGAAGTAACAGAACAGAGAGCAGTTTCTCAGAAAGCTTCTATCCAGTTTTGAACGGAAGATATTTCCTTTTCACCATAGCCCTCTATGGGCTTACAAATATCCTTTGCCAATTCCACAAGAACAGCCTTAGCGAAAGGCTTCTGGAAGGAAAGATGTAACTCTGTGAGATGAAGTAACAGAACAGAGAGCAGTTTCTCAGAAAGCTTCTATCCAGTTTTGAACGGAAGATATTTCCTTTTCACCATAGCCCTCTATGGGCTTCCAAATATCCCTTTGCCAATTCCACAAGAACAGCTCTAGCGAAAGGCTTCTTGAAGGAAAGATGTAACTCTGTGAGATGAATTAACAGAACACAGAGCAGTTTCTCAGAAAGCTTCTTCCAGTTTTGAACGGAAGATATTTCCTTTTTCACCATAGCCCTCTATGGGCTTCCAAATATCACTTGCCAATTCCACAGAACAGCCTTAGCGAAAGGCTTCTGGAAGGAAAGATGTAACTATGTGAGATGAATTAACAGATCACAGAGCAGTTTCTCAGAAAGCTTCTTTCCAGTTTTGAACGGAAGATATTTCCTTTTTCACCATAGCCCTCTATGGCATTCCAAATATCCCTTTGCCAATTCCACAAGAACAGCCTTAGCGAAAGGCTTCTTGAATGGAAAGATGTAACTCTGTGAGATGAAGTAACAGAACACAGAGCAGTTTCTCAGAAAGCTTCTTTCCAGTTTTGAAGGAAGATATTTCCTTTTCACCATAGCCCTCTATGGGCTTCCAAATATCCTTTGCCAATTCCACAAGAACAGCTCTTAGCGAAAGGCTTCTTGAACGGAAAGATGTAACTCTGTGAGATGAAGTAACAGAACACAGCAGTTTATCAGAAAGCTTCTTTCCAGTTTTGAACGGAAGATATTTCCTTTTCACCATAGCCCTCTATGGGCTTCCAAATATCCCTTTGCCAATTCCACAAGAACAGCCTTAGCGAAAGGCTTCTTGAAGGAAAGATGTAACCCTGTGAGATGAATTAACAGAACACAGAGCAGATTCTCAAGCTTCTTTCCAGTTTTGAGCGGAAGATATTTCCTTTTTCACCATAGCCCTCTATGGGCTTCCAAATATCACTTTGCCAATTCCACAAGAACAGCCTTAGCGAAAGGCTTCTTGAAGGAAAGATGTAACTCTGTGAGATGAATTAACAGAACACAGAGCAGTTTCTCAGAAAGCTTCTTTCCACTTTTGAACGGAAGATATTTCCTTTTCCACCATAGCCCTCTGTGGGCTTCCAAATATCCTTTGCCAATTCCACAAGAACAGCCTTAGCGAAAAGGCTTGAAGGGAAAGATGTAACTCTGTGACATGAAGTAACAGAACACAGAGCAGTTTCTCAAGCTTCTTTCCACTTTTGAACGGAAGATATTTCCTTTTTCACCATAGCCCTCTATAAGCTTCCAAATATCCCTTTGCCAATTCCACAAGAACAGCCTTAGCGAAAGGCTTCTTGAAGGGAAAGATGTAACTCTGTGAGATGAAGTAACAGAACACAGAGCAGTTTCTCAGAAAGCTTCTTTCCAGTTTTGAACGGAAGATATTTCCTTTTTCACCGTAGCCCTCTATGGGCTTCCAAATATCACTTTGCCAATTCCACAAGAACAGCCTTAGCGAAAGGCTTCTTGAAGGGAAAGGTGTAACTCTCTGAAGTGAATTAACAGAACACAGAGCATTTTCTCAGAAAGCTTCTTTCCAATTTTGAACGGAAGATATTTCCTTTTTCACCTTAGCCCTCTAAGGGCTTCCAAATATCCTTTTGCCAATTCCACAAGAACAGCCTTAGCGAAAGGCTTCTTGAAGGGGAACATGTAACTCTGTGAGATGAATTAACAGAACACAGAGCAGTTTCTCAGAAAGCTTCTTTCCAGTTTTGAACGGAGGATATTTCCTTTTTCACCATAGCACTCTATGGGCTTCCAAATATCCCTTTGCCAATTCCACAAGAACAGCCTTAGCGAAAGGCTTCTGGAAGGGAAAGATGTAACTCTGTGAGATGAAGTAACAGAACAGAGAGCAGTTTCTCAGAAAGCTTTTATCCAGTTTTGAACGGAAGATATTTCCTTTTCACCATAGCCCTCTATGGGCTTCCAAATATCCTTTGCCAATTCCACAAGAACAGCCTTAGCGAAAGGATTCTTGAAGGATAGATGTTACTCTGTGTGATGAATTAACAGAACACAGAGCAGTTTCTCAAGCTTCTTTCCAGTTTTGAACGGAAGATATTTCCTTTTCACCATAGCCTCTATGGGCTTCCAAATATCCCTTTGCCAATTCCACAAGAACAGCCTTAGCGAAAGGCTTCTTGAAGGGAAAGATGTAACTCTGTGAGATGAAGTAGCAGAACACAGAGCAGTTTCTCAGAAAGCTTCTTTCCAGTTTTGAACGGAAGATATTTCCTTTTTCACCATAGCCCTCTATGGGCTTCCAAATATCACTTTGCCGATTCCACAAGAACAGCCTTAGCGAAAGGCTTCTTGAAGGGAAAGATGTAACTCTCTGAAGTGAATTAACAGAACACAGAGCAGTTTCTCAGAAAGCTTCTTTCCAGTTTTGAACGGAAGATATTTTCTTTTTCACCCTAGCCCTCTATGGGCTTCCAAATATCCCTTAGCCAATTCCACAAGAACAGCCTTAGCGAAAGGCTTCTTGAAGAGAAAGATGTAACACTGTGTGATGAATTAACAGAACACAGCGCAGTTTCTCAGAAAGCTTCTTTCCAGTTTTGAACGGAAGATATTTCCTTTTTCAGCATAGCCCTCTATGGGCTTCCAAATATCCCTTTGCTAATTCTACAAGAACAGCCTTAGCGAAAGGCTGCTTGAAGGGAAAGATGTAACTCTGTGAGATGAAGCAACAGAACAGAGAGCAGTTTCTCAGAAAGCTTCTTTCCAGCTTTGAACGGAAGATATTTCCTTTTTCACCATAGCCCTCTAAGGGCTTCCAAATATCCCTTTGCCAATTCCACAAGAACAGCTCTAGCGAAAGGCTTCTTGAAGGGAAAGATGTAACTCTGTGAGATGAATAAACAGAACATGGAGCAGTTTCTCAGAAAGCTTCTTTCCAGTTTTGAACGGAATATATTTCCTTTTTCACCATAGCCCTCTATGGGCTTCCAAATATCCCTTAGCCAATTCCACAAGAACAGCCTTAGCGAAAGGCTTCTTGAAGGGAAAGATGTAACTCTGTGAGATGAAGTAACAGAACACAGAGCAGTTTCTCAGAAATCTTCTTTCCAGTTTTGAACGGAAGATATTTCCTTTTTCACCATAGCCCTCTATGGGCTTCCAAATATCCCTTTGCCAATTCCACAAGAATACCCTTAGCGAAAGGCTTCTTGAAGGGAAAGATGTAACTCTCTGAAGTGTATTAACAGAACACAGAGCAGTTTCTCAGAAAGCTTATTTCCAGTTTTGAACGGAAGATATTTCCTTTTTCACCATAGCCCTCTATGGGCTTCCAAATATCCCTTTGCCAATTCCACAAGAACAGCCTTAGCGAAAGGCTTCTTGAAGGGAAAGATGTAACTCTCTGAAGTGAATTAACAGAACACAGAGCAGTTTCTCAGAAAGCTTATTTCCAGTTTTGAACGGAAGATATTTCCTTTTTCACCATAGCCCTCTATGGGCTTCCAAATATCCCTTTGCCAATTCCACAAGAACAGCCTTAGCGAAAGGCATCTTGAAGGGAAAGATGTTACTCTGTGTGATGAATTAACAGAACACAGAGCAGTTTCTCAGAAAGCTTCTTTCCAGTTTTGAACGGAAGATATTTCCTTTTTCACCATAGCCCTCTATGGGCTTCCAAATATCCCTGTGCCAATTCCACAAGAACAGCCTTAGCGAAAGGCTTCTTGAAGGGAAAGATGTAACTCTGTGAGATGAAGTAGCAGAACACAGAGCAGTTTCTCAGAAAGCTTCTTTCCAGTTTTGAACGGAAGATATTTCCTTTTTCACCATAGCCCTCTATGGGCTTCGAAATATCACTTTGCCGATTCCACAAGAACAGCCTTAGCGAAAGGCTTCTTGAAGGAAAGATGTAACTCTCTGAGTGAATTAACAGAACACAGAGCAGTTTCTCAGAAAGCTTCTTTCCAGTTTTGAGCGGAAGATATTTCCTTTTTCACCATAGCCCTCTATGGGCTTCCAAATATCCTTAGCCAATTCCACAAGAACAGCCTTAGCGAAGGCTTCTTGAAGGAAAGATGTAACACTGTGTGATGAATTAAAAGAACACAGCGCAGTTTCTCAGAAAGCTTCTTTCCAGTTTTGAGCGGAAGATATTTCCTTTTTCAGCATAGCCCTCTATGGGCTTCCAAATATCCTTTGCTAATTCCACAAGAACAGCCTTAGCGAAAGGCTTGAAGGAAAGATGTAACTCTGTGAGATGAAGCAACAGAACAGAGAGCAGTTTCTCAGAAAGCTTCTTTCCAGCTTTGAACGGAAGATATTTCCTTTTTCACCATAGCCCTCTATGGGCTTCAAATATCCCTTGGCCAATTCCACAAGAACAGCCTTAGCGAAAGGCTTGTCTAAGGAAAAGGTGTAACTCTGTGAGATGAATTAACAGAACACAGAGCACATTCTCAGAAAGTTCTCTCCAGTTTTGAACGGAAGATATTTCCTTTTTCACCATAGCCCTCTATGGGCTTCCAAATATCCCTTTGCCAATTCCACAAGAACAGCCTTAGAGAAAGGCTTCTTGAGGGGAATTATGTAACTCTGTGAGATGAAGTAACAGAACACAGAGCAGTTTCTCAGAAAGCTTCTTTCCAGTTTCGAAAGGAAGGTATTTCCTTTTTCACAATAGCCCTCTATGGGCTTCCAAATATCCCTTTCCCAATTCCACAAGAACAGCCTTAGCGAAAGGCTTCTTGAAGGGAAAGGTGGAACTCTGTGAGGTGAATTAACAGAACACAGAGGAGTTTCTCAGAAAGCTTCTTTCCAGTTTTGAACGGAAGATATTTCCTTTTTCACCCTAGCCCTCTATGGGGTTCCAAATATCCCTTTACCAATTCCACAAGAACAACCTTAGCGAAAGGCTTCTTGAAGGGAAAGATGTAAGTCTGTGAGATGAAGTAACAGAACACAGAGCAGTTTCTCAGAAAGCTTCTTTCCAGCTTTGAACGGAAGATATTTCCTTTTTCACCATAGCCCTCTAAGGGCTTCCAAATATCGCTTTGCCAATTCCACAATAACAGCTCTAGGGAAAGGCTTCTTGAAGGAAAGATGTAACTCTGTGAGATGAATTAACAGAACACAGAGCAGTTTATCAGAAAGCTTCTTTCCAGTTTTGAGCGAAGATATTTCCTTTTTCACCATAGCCCTCTATGGGCTTCAAATATCCTTTGCCAATTCCACAAGAACAGCCTTAGCGAAAGGCTTCCTGAAGGAAAGATGTAACTCTGTGAGATGAATAAACAGAAAATGGAGCAGTTTCTCAGACAGCTTCTTTCCAGTTTTGAGCGGAAGATATTTCCTTTTTCACCATAGCCCTCTATGGGCTTCCAAATATCGCTTGCCAATTCCACAATAACAGCTCTAGGAAAGGCTTCTTGAAGGAAAGATGTAACTCTGTGAGATGAATTAACAGAACACAGAGCAGTTTATCAGAAAGCTTCTTTCCAGTTTTGAACGGAAGATATTTCTTTCACCATAGCCTCTATGGGCTCCCAAATATCCCTTTGCCAATTCCACAAGAACAGCCTTAGTGAAAGGCTTCCTGAAGGAAAGATGTAACTCTGTGAGATGAATAAACAGAAAATGGAGCAGTTTCTCAGACAGCTTCTTTCCAGTTTTGAACGGAAGATATTTCCTTTTTCACCATAGCCCTCTATGGGCTTCCAAATATCCCTTTGCTAATTCCACAAGAACAGCTCTACCGAAAGGCTTCTTGAAGGGAAAGATGTTACTCTGTGAGATGAATTAACAGATCACAGGGCAGTTTCTCAAAAAGCTTCTCTCCAGTTTCGAAAGGAAGATATTTCCTTTTTTCACATAGCCCTCTATGGCATTCCAAATATCCCTTTGCCAATTCCACAAGAACAGCCTTAGCGAAGGCTTCTTGAATGGAAAGATGTAACTCTGTGAGATGAAGTAACAGAACACAGAGCAGTTTCTCAGAAAGCTTCTTTCCAGTTTCGAAGGAAGATATTTTTTCACCGTAGCCTCTATAAGGGCTTCCAAATATCCCTTTGCCAATTCCACAAGAACAGCTCTAGCGAAAGGCTTTGAAGGGAAAGATGCAACTCTGTGAGATGAAGTAACAGAAAACAGAGCAGTTTCTCAGAAAGCTTCTTTCCAGTTTTGAACGGAAGATATTTCCTTTTTCACCATAGCCCTCTATGGGCTTCCAAATATCCCTTTGCCAATTCCACAAGAACAGCCTTAGCGAAAGGTTCTTGAAGGAAAGATGTAACCCTGTGAGATGAATTAACAGAACACAGAGCAGATTCTCAGAAAGCTTCTTTCCAGTTTTGAACGGAAGATATTTCCTTTTTACCACAGCCCTCTATGGGCTTCCTAATATCACTTTGCCAATTCCACAAGAACAGCCTTAGCGAAGGCTTCTTGAAGGAAAGATGTAACTCTGTGAGATGAATTAACAGAACACAGAGCAGTTTCTCAGAAAGCTTCTTTCCAGTTTTGAAGCGGAAGATATTTGCTTTTTCACCTAGCCCTCTATGGGCTTCCAAATATCCTTTGGCAATTCCTCAAGAACAGCCTTAGCGAAAGGCTTCTTGAAGGGAAAGATGTAACTCTGTGAGATGAATAAACAGAACACAGAGCAGTTTCTCAGAAAGCTTCTTTCCAGTTTTGAGCGGAAGTTATTTCCTTTTTCACCCTAGCCCTCTATGGGCTTCCAAATATCCTTTGCCAATTCCTCAAGAACAGCCTTAGCGAAGGCTTCTTGAAGGGAAAGATGTAACTCTGTGAGATGAATTAACAGAACACAGAGCAGTTTCTCAGAAAGCTTCTTTCCAGTTTTGAACGGAAGATATTTCCTTTTTCCACCATAGCCCTCTATGGGCTTCCAAATATCCTTTGCCAATTCCACAAGAACAGCCTTAGCGAAAGGCTTCTTGAAGGGAAAGATGTAAGTCTGTGAGATGAAGTAACAGAACACAGAGCAGATTCTCAGAAAGCTTCTTTCCAGTCTTAAACGGAAGATATTTCCTTTTTCACCATAGCCCTCTAAGGGCTTCCAAATATCCCTTTGCCAATTCCACAATAACAGCTCTAGCGAAAGGCTTCTTGAAGGGAAAGATATAACTCTGTGAGATGAATTAACAGAACACAGAGCAGTTTCTCAGAGAGCTTCTTTCCAGTTTTGAACGCAAGATATTTCCTTTTTCACCATAGCCCTCTAAGGGCTTCCAAATATCCCTTTGCCAATTCAACAAGAACAGCCTTAGCGAAAGGCTTCTTGAAGGGAAAGATGTAACTCTGTGAGACGAAGTAGCAGAACACAGAGCAGTTTCTCAGGAAGCTTCTTTCCAGTTTTGAACGGAAGATATTTCCTTTTTCACCATAGCCCTCTATGGGCTTCCAAATATCACTTTGCCAAGTCCACAAAAACAGCCTTAGCGAAAGGCTTCTTGAAGGGAAAGATGTAACTCTGTGAGATGAAGTAACAGAACACAGAGCAGTTTCTCAGAAAGCTTCTTTCCAGTTTTGAACGGAAGATATTTCCTTTTTCACCATAGCCCTCTATGGGCTTCCAAATATCACTTTGCCAATTCCACAAGAACAGCCTTAGCGAAAGGCTTCTTGAAGGGAAAGATGTAACTCTCTGAAGTGAATTAACAGAACACAGAGCAGTTTCTCAGAAAGCCTCTTTCCAGTTTTGAACGGAAGATATTTCCTTTTTCACCAAAGCCCTCTATGGGCTTCCAAATATCACTTTGCCAATTCCACAAGAACAGCCTTAGCGAAAGGCTTCTTGAAGGGAAAGATGTAACTCTGTGAGATGAAGTAACAGAACACAGAGTAGTTTCTCAGAAAGCTTCTTTCCAGTTTTGAACGGAAGATATTTCCTTTTTCACCATAGCCCTCTATGGACGTCCAAATATTCCTTTGCCAATTCCACAAGAACAGCCTTAGCGAAAGTCTTCTTGAAGAGAAAGATGTAAGTCTGTGAGATGAAGTAACAGAACACAGAGCAGTTTCTCAGAAAGCTTCTTTCCAGTTTTGAGCGGAAGATATTTCCTTTTTCACCGTAGCCTCTATGGGCTTCCAAATATCCTTTGCCAATTCACAAGAACAGCCTTAGCGAAAGGCTTCTTGAAGGAAAGGTGTAACTCTCTGAAGATGAATTAACAGAACACAGAGCATTTTCTCAGAAAGCTTCTTTCCAGTTTTGAGCGGAAGATATTTCCTTTTTCACCATAGCCCTCTATGGGCTTCCAAATATCCTTGCCAATTCCACAAGAACAGCCTTAGCGAAGGCTTCTTGAAGGAACATGTAACTCTGTGAGATGAATTAACAGAACACAGAAACAGTTTCTCAGAAAGCTTCTTTCCAGTTTTGAGCGGAGGATATTTCCTTTTTCACCATAGCCCTCTATGGGCTTCCAAATATCCTTTGCCAATTCCACAAGAACAGCCTTAGCGAAAGGCTTCTTGAAGGGAAAGATGTAAATCTGTGAGATGAATTAACAGAACAAAGAGCAGTTTCTCAGGAAGCTTCTTTCACTTTTGAACGGAAGATATTTCCTTTTCTCCATAGCCCTCTATGGGCTTCCAAATATCACTTTGCCAATTCCACAGAATAGCCTTAGCGAAAGGTTGAAGGAAAGATGTAGCTCTGTGAGATGAATAAACAGAACATGGAGCAGTTTCTCAGAAAGCTTCTTTCCAGTTTTGAACGGAAGATATTTCCTTTTTCACCATAGCCCTCTATGGGCTTCAAAATATCCCTTAGCCAATTCCACAAGAACAGCCTTAGCGAAAGACTTCTTGAAGGGAAAGATTTAACTCTGTGAGATGAAGTAACAGAACACAGAGCAGTTTCTCAGAAGTCTTCTTTCCAGTTTTGAACGGAAGATATTTCCTTTTTCACCATAGCCCTCTATGGGCTTCCAAATATCCCTTTGCCAATTCCACAAGAACAGCCTTAGCGAAGGCTGTGAAGGAAAGGTGGAACTCTGTGAGGTGAATTAACAGAACACAGAGCAGTTTCTCAGAAAGCTGCTTTCCAGTTTTGAACGGAAGATATTTCCTTTTTCAACATAGTCCTCTATGGACTTCCAAATATTCCTTTGCCAATTCCACAAGAACAGCCTTAGCGAAAGTCTTCTTGAAGGAAAGATGTAAGTCTGTGAGATGAAGTAACAGAACACAGAGCAGTTTCTCAGAAAGCTTCTTTCCAGTTTTGAGCGGAAGATATTTCCTTTTTCACCCTAACCTCTATGGGCTTCCAAATATCACTTTGCCAATTCCACAAGAACAGCTCTAGCGAAAGGCTTCTTGAAGGAAAGATGTAACTCTGTGAAACTGGCAAATAGAGTAAGCTTTAACTCTGTGAAATGAATGCACATATCAGAGCAGTTTCTTGGAATTCTTTCTGGGTTTTATTTGAGGATATTTCACTTTTCACCATAGTCTTCACTCAAAATATCACTTTTCAGTTTTACAGGAACAGTGTTCAAACACCTTATGAGAAAAATTATAACTCTGAGTGGAATGCACATCACAAAGCAGTTTCTCAGAAAGCTTCTTTCCAGTTTTGAGCGGAGATATTTCCTTTTCAAGCTCATGTGCTCG
>JAKFHT010000733.1:0-49881 GCA_023783455.1 Erythrocebus patas
TTGGAAGCCCTTAGAGGGCTATGGTGAAAAGGAAATATCTTCCGTTTAATACTGGAAAGAAGCTTTCTGAAAAACTGCTTTGTGTTCTGTTAATTCATCTCACAGAGTTACAGCTTTTCCTTCAAGAAGCCTTTCCCTAAAGCTGTTCTTGTGGAATTGGCAAAGTGATATTTGGAAGCCCATAGAGGTCTATGGTGAAAAAGGACATATCTTCCGTTAAAGCTGGAAAGAAGCTTTCCGAGATACTGCTTTGTGTTCTGTTAATTCATCTCACAGAGTTACAGCTGTCACCTCAAGAAGCCTTTCTCTAAGACTGTTCTTGTGGAATTTACAAAGTGATATTTGGAAGCCCATGGAGGGCTATGGTGAAAAACGAAATATCCTCCTATAAAACTGGAAAGAAGCTTTCTGAGAAACTGCTTTGTGTTCTGATAATTCATCTCACAGAGTTACATCTTTCCTTTCAGTAAGCCTTTCGCTAAGGCTGTTCTTCTGGAATTGGCAAAGTGATATTTGGAAGCCCATAGAGGGCTATGGAGAAAAAGAAAATATCTTCGGTTAAAACCTGGAAGGAAGCTTTCTGATAAACTGCTTTGTGTTCTGTTAATTCATCTCACAGAGTTTCAGCTTTCCCCTCAGGAAGCCTTTCTCTCCGACTGTTCTTGTGGAATTGGCAAAGTGATATTTGGAAGCCCATAGAGGGCTATGGTGATAAAGGAAATATCTTCCGTTAAATACTGGAAAGAAGCTTTCTGAGAAACTGCTTTGTGTTCTGTTTACTCATCTGACAGATTTACATCTTTCCATTCAAGAAGCCTTTCGCTAAGGCTGTTCTTGTGGAATTGGCAAAGTGATATTTGGAAGCCCATAGAGGGCTATGGTGAAAAAGGAAATATCTTCCGTTAAATACTGGAAATAAGCTTTCTGAGAAACTGCTTTGTGTTACCTTAATTCATCTCACAGAGTTACATCTTTCCCTTCAAGAAGCCTTTTGCTGAGGCTGTTCTTGTGGAATTGGCAAAGTGATATTTGGAAGCCCACAGAGGGCTATGGTGATAAAGGAAATATCTTCCGTTAAATACTGGAAAGAAGCTTTCTGAGAAACTGCTTTGTGTTCTGTTAATTCATCTCACAGAGTTACAGCTTTCCCCTCAAGAAGCCTTTCGATAAGACTGTTCTTGTGGAATTTGCAAAGTGATATTTGGAAGCCCCTAGAGGACTATGGTGAAAAAGGAAACATCTTCCTTTAAAAACTGGAAAGAAGCTTTCAGAGAAACTGCTTTGTGTTCTGTTAATTCATCTCACAGAGTTACATCTTTCCCTTCAAGAAGCCTTTTGCTGTGGCTGTTCTTGTGGAAATGGCAAGGTGATATGTGGAAGCCCATAGAGGGCTATGGTGAAAAAGGTAATATCTTCCGTTAAATACTGCAAAGAAGCTTTCTGAGAAACTGCTTTGTGTTCTGCTAATTCATCTCACAGAGTCGCAGCTTTCCCCTCAAGAAGCCTTTCTCTAATACTGTTCTTGTGGAATTGGCAAAGTGATATTTGGAAGCCCATAGAGGGCTATGGTTAAAAACGAAATATTTCCGTTAAAAACTGGAAAGAAGCTTTCTGAGAAACTGCTTTGTGTTCTGTTAATTCATCTCACAGAGTTACAGCTTTCACCTCAAGAAGCCTTTCTCTAAGACTGTTTTGTGGAATTTGCAAAGTGATATTTGGAAGCCCATAGAGGGCTATGGTTAAAAATGAAATATTTCCGTTAAAAACTGGAAAGAAGCTTTCTGAGAAACTGCTTTGTGTTCTGTTAACTCATCTGACAGAGTTACATCTTTCCCTTAAAGAAGCCTTTCGCTAAGGCTGTTCTTGTGGAATTGGCAAAGTGATATTTGGAAGCCCTTAGAGGGCTATGGTGAAAAAGGAAATATCTTCCGTTAAATACTGGAAAGAAGCTTTCTGAGAAACTGCTTTGTGTTCTGTTAATTCATCTCACAGAGTTACAGCTTTCACCTCAAGAAGCCTTTCTCTAACACTGTTCTTGTGGAATTTGCAAAGTGATATTTGGAAGCCCTTGGAGGGCTATGGTGAAAAAGGAAATATCTTCGGTTAAAAACTGGAACTAAGCTTTCTGAGAAACTACTTTGGGTTCTGATAATTCATCCCACACAGTTATATCTTTCCCTTCAAAAAGTCTTTCGCTAATGCTGTTCTTGTGGAATTGGCAAAGTGATATTTGGAAGCCCCTAGAGGGCCATGGTGAAAAAGGAAATATCTTCCGTTAAATACTGGAAAGAAGCCTTCTGAGAAACTGCTTTGTGTTCTGTTAATTCATCTCACAGAGTTACATCTTTCCCTTCAAGAAGCCTTGCGCTAAGGCTGTTCTTGTGGAATTGGCAAAGTGATATTTGGAAGCCCTTAGAGGGCTATGGTGAAAAAGGAAATATCTTTCAATAAAAACTGGAAAGAAGCTTTCTGAGAAACTGCTTTGTGTTCTGTTAATTCATCTCACAGAGTTACAGCTTTCACCTCAAGAAGCCTTTCTCTAAGACTGTTCTTGTGGAATTTGCAAAGTGATATTTGGAAGCCCATAGAGGGCTATGGTGAAAAAGGAAATATCTTTCTTTAAAAACTGGAAAGAAGCTTTCTGAGAAACTGCTTTGTATTCTGTTAATTCATCTCACAGCGTTACATCTTTCCCTTCAATAAGCCGTTCGCTAAGGCTGTTCTTGTGGAATTGGCAAAGTGATATTTGAAAGCCTTTAGAGGGCTATGGTTAAAACGGAAATATCATCCGTTAAATACTGGAAAGGAGGTTTCTGAGAAACTGCTTTGTGTTCTGTTAATTCATCTCACAGAGTTACAGCTTTCACCTCAAGAAGCCTTTCTATAAGACTATTCTTGTGGAATTTGCAAAGTTATATTTGGAATCCCATAGAGGGCTATGGTGAAAATGGAAATATCTTCCTTTAAAAACTGGAAAGAAGCTTTCTGAGAAACTGCCTTGTGTTCTGTTAATTCATCTCACAGAGTTATATCGTTCCCTTCAAGAAGCCTATCGCTAATGCTGTTCTTGTGGAATTGGCAAGGTGATATTTGGAAGCCCATAGAGGGCTAAGGTGAAAAAGGAAATATCTTCCTTTAAAAACTGGAAAGGAGCTTTCTGAGAAACTGCTTTGTGTTCTGTTAATTCATCTCACAGAGTTACATCTTTCCCTTCAAGAAACCTGTCGATAAGTGTGTTCTTGTGTAATTGGCAAAGTGATATTTGGAAGCCCATAGAGGGCAATAGTGAAAAAGGAAATATCTTCGGTTAAAAACTGGAAAGAAGCTTTCTGAGAAACTGCTTTGTGTTCTGTTAATTCATCTCACAGAGTTACATCTTTCCCTTCAAGAAGCCTTTCGCTAATGCTGTTCTTGTGGAATTGGCAAAGTGATATTTGGAAGCCCATAGAGGGCTGTGGTGTAAAAGGAAATTTCTTCCGTTAAACACTGGAAAGAAGCTTTCTGAGAAACTGCATTGTGTTCTCTTAATTCATCTCACAGAGTTACATCTTTCCCTTTAAGAAGCCTTTCGCTAAGGCTCTTCTTGTGGAATTGGCAAAGTGATATTAGGAAGCCCATAGAAGGCTATGGTGAAAAAGGAAATATCTTCCGTTAAAAGCTGGAAAGAAGCTTTCTGAGAAACTGCTTTGTGTTCTGTTAATTCATCTCACAGAGTTACAGCTTTCCCCTCAAGAAGCCTTTCTCTAAGACTGTTCTTGTGGAATTGGCAATGTGATATTTGGAAGCGCATAGAGGGCTATGATGAAAAAGGAAATATCTTTGTTTAAAAATTGGAAAGAAGCTTCCTGAGAAACTGCTTTGTGTTTTGTTAATTCATCTCACAGAGTTCCCTATTTCCCATAAAGAAGCCTTTCGCTAAGGCGGTTCTTGTGGAATTGGCAAAGTGATATTTGGAAGCCCATAGAGGGCAATGATGAAAATGGAAATATCTTCCGTTAAAAACGGGAAAGAAACTTTCTGAGAAACTGCTTTGTGTTCTGTTAATTCATCTCACAGATTTACATCTTTCCCTTCAAGAAGCCTTTCGCTAAGGCTGTTCTTGTGGAATTGGCAAAGTGAAATTTGGAAGCCCATAGAGGGCTATGGTGAAAAAGGAAATATCTTCCTTTAAAAACTGGAAAGAAGCTTTCTGAGAAACTGCTTTGTGTTCTGATAATTCATCTCACAGAGTTACATCTTTCCTTCAATAAGCCTTTCGCTAAGGCTGTTCTTGTGGAATTTGCAAAGTGATATTTGGAAGCCCATAGAGGGCTATGGTGAAAAGGAAATATCTTCCGTTAAAAACTGGAAAGAAGCTTTCTGAGAAACTGCTTTGTGTTCTGTTAATTCATCTCACAGAGTTACAGCTTTCCCTCAACAAGCCTTTCGCTAAGGCTGTTCTTGTGGAATTGGCAAAGTGATATTTGGAAGCCATAGAGGGCTATGGTGAAAAGGAAATATCTTCGTTAAAAACTGGAAAGAAGCTTTTGGAAACTGCTTTGTGTTCTGTTAATTCATCTCACAGAGTTACATCTTTCCCATCAAGAAGCCTTTCTCTAAGGCTGTTCTTGTGGAATTGCAAAGTGATATTTGGAAGCCCATAGAGGGCTATGGTGAAAAGGAAATATCTTCCATTAAAAACTGGAAAGAAGCTTTCTGAGAAACTGCTTTGTGTTCTGTTAATTCATCTTACAGAGTTACATCTTTCCTTCAAGAAGCCTGTCGCTATGTGTGTTCTTGTGGAATTTGCAAAGTGATATTTGGAAGCCCATAGAGGGCTATGGTGAAAAAGGAAATTTGTTTAAAAACTGGAAAGAAGCTTTCTGAGAAACTGCTTTGTGTTCTGTTAATTCATCTCACAGAGTTACAGCTTTCACCTCAGGAAGCCTTTCTCTCAGACTGTTCTTGTGGAATTTGCAAAGTGATATTTGGAAGCCCTTGGAGGGCTATGGTGAAAAGGAAATATCTTCCTTAAAACTGGAAAGAAGCTTTCTGAGAAACTGCTTTGTGTTCTGATAATTCATCTCACAGTTGTATCTTTCCTTCAAAAGCCTTTCGCTAATGCTGTTCTTGTGGAATTGCAAAGTGATATTTGGAAGCCCATAGAGGGCTATGGTGAAAAACGAAATATCTTCCTTTAAAAACTGGAAAGAAGCTTTCTGAGAAACTGCTTTGTGTTCTGATAATTCATCTCACAGAGTTACATCTTTCCTTCAAAAGCCTTTCGCTAATGCTGTTCTTGTGGAATTTGCAAAGTGATATTTGGAAGCCCATAGAGGGCTATGGTGAAAAAGGAAATATCTTCCTTTAAAAACTGGAAAGAAGCTTTCTGAGAAACTGCTTTGTGTTCTGATAATTCATCTCACAGAGTTACATCTTTCCTTCAGTAAGCCTTTCGCTAAGGCTGTTCTTGTGGAATTGGCAAAGTGATATTTGGAAACCCATAGAGGGCTATGGTGAAAAGAAAATATCTTCGCTTAAAACTGGAAAGAAGCTTCTGAGAAACTGCTTTGTGTTCTGTTAATTCATCTCACAGAGTTACATCTTTCCCTCAGGAAGCCTTTCTCTAAGGCTGTTCTTGTGGAATTGGCAAAGTGATATTTGGAAGCCCATAGAGGGCTATGGTGAAAAAGGAAATATCTTCTGTTAAATACTGGAAAGAAGCTTTTGAGAAACTGCTTTGTATTCTGTTAATTCATCTCACAGAGTTACATCTTTCCCTTCAAGAAGCCTGTCGCTAAGTGTGTTCTTGTGGAATTGGCAAAGTGATATTTGGAAGCCCATAGAGGGCTATGGTGAAAAAGGAAATATCTTCCGTTAAAAACTGGAAAGAAGCTTTCTGAGAAACTGCTTTGTGTTCTGTTAATTCATCTCACAGAGTTACATCTTTCCCTTAAAGAAGCCTTTCTCTAAGGCTGTTCTTGTGGAATTGGCAAAGTGATATTTGGAAGCCCTTGAGGGCTATGGTGAAAAAGGAAATATCTTCCGTTAAATACTGGAAAGAAGCTTTCTGAGAAACTGCTTTGTGTTCTGTTAATTCATCTCACAGAGTTACAGCTTTCACCTCAAGCCTTTCTCTAAGGCTGTTCTTGTGGAATTGGCAAAGTGATATTTGGAAGCCCTTGAGGGCTATGGTGAAAAAGGAAATATCTTCGGTTAAAACTGGAAAGAAGCTTTCTGAGAAACTGCTTTGTGTTCTGTTAATTCATCCCACACAGTTATATCTTTCCTTCAAGAAGCCTTTAGCTAATGCTGTTCTTGTGGAATTGGCAAAGTGATATTTGGAAGCCCATAGAGGCTATGGTGAAAAAGGAAATATCTTCTGTTAAATACTGGAAAGAAGCTTTCTGAGAAACTGCTTTGTGTTCTGTTAATTCATCTCACAGAGTTACAGCTTTCACCTTCAAGAAGCCTTTCTCTAAGACTGTTCTTGTGGAATTTGCAAAGTGATATTTGGAAGCCCATAGAGGGCTATGGTGAAAAAGGAAATATCTTTCAATAAAAACTGGAAAGAAGCTTTCTGAGAAACTGCTTTGTGTTCTGTTAATTCATCTCACAGAGTTACATCTTTCACCTCAAGCCTTTCTCTAAGGCTGTTCTTGTGGAATTTGCAAAGTGATATTTGGAAGCCCATAGAGGGCTATGTTGAAAATGAAATATCTTTCTTTAAAAACTGGAAAGAAGCTTTCTGAGAAACTGCTTTGTGTTCTGTTAATTCATCTCACAGAGTTTCAGCTTTCCCCTCAGGAAGCCTTTCTAAGGCTGTTCTTGTGGAATTGGCAAAGTGATATTTGGAAGCCCATAGAGGGCTATGGTGAAAAAGGAAATATCTTCCGTTAAATACTGGAAAGAAGCTTCTGAGAAACTGCTTTGTGTTCTGTTAATTCATCTCACAGAGTTACAGCTTTCACCTCAGGAAGCCTTTCTCTAAGACTGTTCTTGTGGAATTGCAAAGTTATATTTGGAAGCCCATAGAGGGCTATGGTGAAAAAGGAAATATCTTCCTTTAAAAACTGGAAAGAAGCTTTCTGAGAAACTGCTTTGTGTTCTGTTAATTCATCTCACAGAGTTATATCTTTCCTTCAAGAAGCCTTTCGCTAATGCTGTTCTTGTGGAATTGGCAAGTGATATTTGGAAGCCCATAGAGGGCTATGGTGAAAAAGGAAATATCTTCCTTTAAAAACTGGAAAGAAGCTTTCTGAGAAACTGCTTTGTGTTCTGTTAATTCATCTCACAGAGTTACATCTTTCCTTCAAGAAGCCTTTCGCTAAGGCTGTTCTTGTGGAATTGGCAAAGTGATATTTGGAAGCCCATAGAGGGCTATAGTGAAAAGGAAATATCTTCCGTTAAAAACTGGAAAGAAGCTTTCTGAGAAACTGCTTTGTGTTCTGTTAATTCATCTCACAGAGTTACATCTTTCCTTCAAGAAGCCTTTCGCTAATGCTGTTCTTGTGGAATTGGCAAAGTGATATTTGGAAGCCCATAGAGGGCTGTGGTGTAAAAGGAAATTTCTTCCGTTAAACACTGGAAAGAAGCTTTCTGAGAAACTGCTTTGTGTTCTGTTAATTCATCTCACAGAGTTACATCTTTCCTTCAAGAAGCCTTTCTCTAAGACTGTTCTTGTGGAATTGGCAAAGTGATATTTGGAAGCCCATAGAGGCTATGGTGAAAAAGGAAATATCTTCCGTTAAAAACTGGAAAGAAGCTTTCTGAGAAACTGCTTTGTGTTCTGTTAATTCATCTCACAGAGTTACAGCTTTCCTCAAGAAGCCTTTCTCTAAGACTGTTCTTGTGGAATTGGCAAGTGATATTTGGAAGCCCATAGAGGGCTATGGTGAAAAGGAAATATCTTTGTTTAAAATTGGAAAGAAGCTTTCTGAGAAACTGCTTTGTGTTCTGTTAATTCATCTCACAGAGTTACATCTTTCCCTTCAAGAAGCCTTTCGCTAAGGCTGTTCTTGTGGAATTGGCAAAGTGATATTTGGAAGCCCATAGAGGGCAATGATGAAAAAGGAAATATCTTCCGTTAAAAACTGGAAAGAAGCTTTCTGAGAAACTGCTTTGTGTTCTGTTAATTCATCTCACAGAGTTACATCTTTCCCTTCAAGAAGCCTTTCGCTAAGGCTGTTCTTGTGGAATTTGCAAAGTGATATTTGGAAGCCCATAGAGGGCTATGGTGAAAAAGGAAATATCTTCCTTTAAAAACTGGAAAGAAGCTTTCTGAGAAACTGCTTTGTGTTCTGTTAATTCATCTCACAGAGTTACAGCTTTCCCTTCAATAAGCCTTTCGCTAAGGCTGTTCTTGTGGAATTGGCAAAGTGATATTTGGAAGCCCATAGAGGGCTATGGTGAAAAGGAAATATCTTCCGTTAAAAACTGGAAAGAAGCTTTCTGAGAAACTGCTTTGTGTTCTGTTAATTCATCTCACAGAGTTACATCTTTCCCTTCAAGAAGCCTTTGGCTAAGGCTGTTCTTGTGGAATTGGCAAAGTGATATTTGGAAGCCCATAGAGGGCTATGGTGAAAAAGGAAATATCTTCCATTAAAAACTGGAAAGAAGCTTTCTGAGAAACTGCTTTGTGTTCTGTTAATTCATCTCACAGAGTTACATCTTTCCTTCAAGAAGCCTTTCTCTAAGGCTGTTCTTGTGGAATTGGCAAAGTGATATTTGGAAGCCCATAGAGGGCTATGGTGAAAAGGAAATATCTTCCATTAAAAACTGGAAAGAAGCTTTCTGAGAAACTGCTTTGTGTTCTGTTAATTCATCTCACAGAGTTACATCTTTCCTTCAAAAGCCTTTCGCTAAGGCTGTTCTTGTGGAATTTGCAAAGTGATATTTGGAAGCCCATAGGGCTATGGTGAAAAAAATATCTTCCGTTAAAAACTGGAAAGAAGCTTTCTGAGAAACTGCTTTGTGTTCTGTTAATTCATCTCACAGAGTTACAGCTTTCCTTCAAAAGCCTTTCTCTAAGACTGTTCTTGTGGAATTTGCAAAGTGATATTTGGAAGCCCATAGAGGGCTATGGTGAAAAGGAAATATCTTCCTTTAAAAACTGGAAAGAAGCTTTCTGAGAAACTGCTTTGTGTTCTGATAATTCATCCCACACAGTTATATCTTTCCTTCAAAAGCCTTTCGCTAATGCTGTTCTTGTGGAATTTGCAAAGTGATATTTGGAAGCCCATGGAGGCTATGGTGAAAAACGAAATATCTTCCTTTAAAAACTGGAAAGAAGCTTTCTGAGAAACTGCTTTGTGTTCTGTTAATTCATCTCACAGAGTTACATCTTTCCTTCAATAAGCCTTTCGCTAAGGCTGTTCTTGTGGAATTGGCAAAGTGATATTTGGAAACCCATAGAGGCTATGGTGAAAAAGAAAATATCTTCGGTTAAAACTGGAAAGAAGCTTTCTGAGAAACTGCTTTGTGTTCTGTTAATTCATCTCACAGAGTTACATCTTTCCCTTCAGAAGCCTTTCTCTAAGGCTGTTCTTGTGGAATTGGCAAAGTGATATTTGGAAGCCCATAGAGGGCTATGGTGAAAAGGAAATATCTTCTGTTAAATACTGGAAGAAGCTTTCTGAGAAACTGCTTTGTGTTCTGTTAATTCATCTCACAGAGTTACATCTTTCCTTCAAGAAGCCTGTTGCTAAGTGTGTTCTTGTGGAATTGGCAAAGTGATATTTGGAAGCCCATAGAGGGCTATGGTGAAAAAGGAAATATCTTCCTTTAAAAACTGGAAAGAAGCTTTCTGAGAAACTGCTTTGTGTTCTGTTAATTCATCTCACAGAGTTACATCTTTCCCTTAAAGAAGCCTTTCGCTAAGGCTGTTCTTGTGGAATTGGCAAAGTGATATTTGGAAGCCCTTAGAGGGCTATGGTGAAAAAGGAAATATCTTCCGTTAAATACTGGAAAGAAGCTTTCTGAGAAACTGCTTTGTGTTCTGTTAATTCATCTCACAGAGTTACAGCTTTCACCTCAAGAAGCCTTTCTCTAACACTGTTCTTGTGGAATTTGCAAAGTGATATTTGGAAGCCCTTGGAGGCTATGGTGAAAAGGAAATATCTTCGGTTAAAAACTGGAACTAAGCTTTCTGAGAAACTACTTTGGGTTCTGATAATTCATCCCACACAGTTATATCTTTCCCTTCAAAAAGCCTTTCGCTAATGCTGTTCTTGTGGAATTGGCAAAGTGATATTTGGAAGCCCCTAGAGGGCCATGGTGAAAAAGGAAATATCTTCCGTTAAATACTGGAAAGAAGCCTTCTGAGAAACTGCTTTGTGTTCTGTTAATTCATCTCACAGAGTTACATCTTTCCCTTCAAGAAGCCTTGCGCTAAGGCTGTTCTTGTGGAATTGGCAATGTGATATTTGGAAGCCCATAGAGGGCTATGGTGAAAAAGGAAATATGTTTCAATAAAAACTGGAAAGAAGCTTTCTGAGAAACTGCTTTGTGTTCTGTTAATTCATCTCACAGAGTTACAGCTTTCACCTCAAGAAGCCTTTCTCTAAGACTGTTCTTGTGGAATTTGCAAAGTGATATTTGGAAGCCCATAGAGGGCTATGTTGAAAAAGGAAATATCTTTCTTTAAAAACTGGAAAGAAGCTTTCTGAGAAACTGCTTTGTATTCTGTTAATTCATCTCACAGCGTTACATCTTTCCCTTCAATAAGCCGTTCGCTAAGGCTGTTCTTGTGGAATTGGCAAAGTGATATTTGAAAGCCTTTAGAGGGCTATGGTTAAAACGGAAGTATCTTCCGTTAAATACTGGAAAGGAGGTTTCTGAGAAACTGCTTTGTGTTCTGTTAATTCATCTCACAGAGTTACAGCTTTCACCTCAAGAAGCCTTTCTATAAGACTATTCTTGTGGAATTTGCAAAGTTATATTTGGAATCCCCTAGAGGGCTATGGTGAAAATGGAAATATCTTCCTTTAAAAACTGGAAAGAAGCTTTCTGAGAAACTGCCTTGTGTTCTGTTAATTCATCTCACAGAGTTATATCGTTCCCTTCAAGAAGCCTATCGCTAATGCTGTTCCTGTGGAATTGGCAAGGTGATATTTGGAAGCCCATAGAGGGCTAAGGTGAAAAAGGAAATATCTTCCTTTAAAAACTGGAAAGGAGCTTTCTGAGAAACTGCTTTGTGTTCTGTTAATTCGTCTCACAGAGTTACATCTTTCCCTTCAAGAAACCTGTCGATAAGTGTGTTCTTGTGTAATTGGCAAAGTGATATTTGGAAGCCCATAGAGGGCAATAGTGAAAAAGGAAATATCTTCGGTTAAAAACTGGAAAGAAGCTTTCTGAGAAACTGCTTTGTGTTCTGTTAATTCATCTCACAGAGTTACATCTTTCCTTCAAGAAGCCTTTCGCTAATGCTGTTCTTGTGGAATTGGCAAAGTGATATTTGGAAGCCCATAGAGGCTATGGTGAAAAAGGAAATATCTTCCGTTAAACACTGGAAAGAAGCTTTCTGAGAAACTGCATTGTGTTCTCTTAATTCATCTCACAGAGTTACATCTTTCCTTTAAGAAGCCTTTCGCTAAGGCTCTTCTTGTGGAATTGGCAAAGTGATATTAGGAAGCCCATAGAAGGCTATGGTGAAAAGGAAATATCTTTCAATAAAAACTGGAAAGAAGCTTTCTGAGAAACTGCTTTGTGTTCTGTTAATTCATCTCACAGAGTTACAGCTTTCCCCTCAAGAAGCCTTTCTAAGACTGTTCTTGTGGAATTGGCAATGTGATATTTGGAAGCCCATAGAGGGCTATGATGAAAAGGAAATATCTTTGTTTAAAAATTGGAAAGAAGCTTCCTGAGAAACTGCTTTGTGTTTTGTTAATTCATCTCACAGAGTTCCTATTTCCCATAAAGAAGCCTTTCGCTAAGGCTGTTCTTGTGGAATTGGCAAAGTGATATTTGGAAGCCCATAGAGGCAATGATGAAAAGGAAATATCTTCCGTTAAAACGGAAAGAAACTTTCTGAGAAACTGCTTTGTGTTCTGTTAATTCATCTCACAGATTTACATCTTTCCTTCAAAAGCCTTTCGCTAAGGCTGTTCTTGTGGAATTGGCAAAGTGAAATTTGGAAGCCCATAGAGGGCTATGGTGAAAAAGGAAATATCTTCCTTTAAAAACTGGAAAGAAGCTTTCTGAGAAACTGCTTTGTGTTCTGATAATTCATCTCACAGAGTTACATCTTTCCCTTCAATAAGCCTTTCGCTAAGGCTGTTCTTGTGGAATTGCAAAGTGATATTTGGAAGCCCATAGAGGCTATGGTGAAAAAGGAAATATCTTCCTTAAAAACTGGAAAGAATATTTCTGAGAGACTGCTTGGTGTTCTGTTAATTCATCTCACAGAGTTACATCTTTCCCTTCAAGAAGCCTTTAGCTAATGCTGTTCTTGTGGAATTGGCAAAGTGATATTTGGAAGCCTGTAGAGGGCTATGGTGAAAAAGGAAATATCTTCCGTTAAAAACTGGAAAGAATATTTCTGAGAGACTGCTTGGTGTTCTGTTAATTCATCTCACAGAGTTACATCTTTCCCTTCAAAAGCCTTTCGCTAATGCTGTTCTTGTGGAATTGGCAAAGTGATATTTGGAAGCCTGTAGAGGGCTATGTTGAAAAAGGAAATATCTTCCGTTAAATACTGGAAAGAAGCTTTCTCAGAAACTGCTTTGTGTTCTGTTCATTCATCTCACAGAGGTACAGCTTTCCCTCAAGAAGCCTTTCTCTAAGTCTGTTCTTGTGGAATTGCAAAGTGATATGTGGAAGCCCATAGAGGGCTATGGTGAAAAAGGAAATATCTTCCTTTAAAAACTGGAAAGAAGCTTTCTGAGAAACTGCTTTGTGTTCTGATAATTCATCTCACAGAGTTACATCTTTCCCTTCAATAAGCCTTTCGCTAAGGCTGTTCTTGTGGAATTTGCAAAGTGATATTTGGAAGCCCATAGAGGGCTATGGTGAAAAAGGAAATATCTTCCGTTAAAAACTGGAAAGAATATTTCTGAGAGACTGCTTGGTGTTCTGTTAATTCATCTCACAGAGTTACATCTTTCCCTTCAAGAAGCCTTTAGCTAATGCTGTTCTTGTGGAATTGGCAAAGTGATATTTGGAAGCCTGTAGAGGGCTATGTTGAAAACGGAATTATCTTCCGTTAAATACTGGAAAGAAGCTTTCTCAGAAACTGCTTTGTGTTCTGTTCATTCATCTCACAGAGGTACAGCTTTGCCCGCAAGAAGCCTTTCTCTAAGTCTGTTCTTGTGGAATTCGCAAAGTGATATGTGGAAGCCCATAGAGGGCTATGGTGAAAAAGGAAATATCTTCGGTTAAAAACTGGAAAGAAGCTTTCTGAGAAACTGCTTTGTGTTCTGTTAATTCATCTCACAGAGTTACATCTTTCCCTTCAATAAGCCTTTCGCTAAGGCTGTTCTTGTGGAATTGGCAAAGTGATATTTGGAAGCCCATAGTGGGCTATGGTGAAAAAGGAAATTTGTTCCCTTAAAAACAGGAAAGAAGCTTTCTGAGAAACTGCTTTGTGTTCTGTTAATTCATCTCACAGAGTTACAGCTTTCACCTCAAGAAGCCTTTCTCTAAGACTGTTCTTGTGGAATTGGCAAAGTGATATTTGGAAGCCCATAGAGGGCTATAGTGAAAAAGGAAATATCTTTCCTTAAAAACTGGAAAGAAGGTTTCTGAGAAACTGCTTTGTGTTCTGATAATTCATCTCACAGAGTTACGTCTTTCCCTTCAATAAGCCGTTCGCTAAGGCTGTTCTTGTGGAATTGGCAAAGTGATATTTGGAAGCCCATAGAGGGCTATGTTGAAAACGAATTATCTTCCGTTGAAAACTGGAAAGAAGCTTTCTGAGAAACTGCTTTGTGTTCTGTTAATTCATCTCACAGAGGTACAGCTTTCCCCTCAAGAAGCCTTTAGATAAGACTGTTCTTGTGGAATTGGCAAAGTGATATTTGGAAACCCATAGAGGGCTATGGTGAAAAAGGAAATATCTTCGCTTAAAAACTGGAAAGAAGCTTTCTGGAAACTACTTTGTGTTCTGTTAATTCATCTCACAGAGTTACATCTTTCCCATCGAGAAGCCTTTCGCTAAGGCTGTTCTTGTGGTATTGGCAAAGTGATATTTGGAAGCCCTTAGAGGGCTATGGTGAAAAAGGAAATATCTTCGCTTAAAAACTGGAAAGAAGCTTTCTGGAAACTACTTTGTGTTCTGTTAATTCATCTCACAGAGTTACATCTTTCCCATCGAGAAGCCTTTCGCTAAGGCTGTTCTTGTGGTATTGGCAAAGTGATATTTGGAAGCCCTTAGAGGGCTATGGTGAAAAAGGAAATATCTTCCATTAAAAACTGGAAAGAAGCTTCCTGAGAAACTGCTTTGTGTTCTGTTAATTCATCTCACAGAGTTACATCTTTCCCTTCAAGAAGCCTGTCGCTAAGTGTGTTCTTGTGGAATTGGCAAAGTGATATTTGGAAGCCCATAGAGGGCTATGGTGAAAGCGGAACTATCTTCCGTTAAAAACTGGAAAGAAGCTTTCTGAGAAACTGCTTTGTGTTCTGTTAATTCATCTCACAGAGTTACATCTTTCACCTCAAGAAGCCTTTCTCTAAGACTGTTCTTGTGGAATTTGCAAAGTGATAATAGGAAGCCCTTGGAGGGTTATGGTGAAAAAGGAAATATCTTCGGTTAAAAACTGGAAATAAGCTTTCTGAGAAACTGCTTTGTGTTCTGATAATTCACCCCACATAGTTATATCTTTCCCTTCAAAAAGCCTTTCGCTAATGCTGTTCTTGTGGAATTGGCAAAGTGATATTTGGAAGCCCTTACAGGGCTATGGTGAAAAGGAAATATCTTCCGTTAAATACTGGAAAGAAGCTTTCTGAGAAACTGCTTTGTGTTCTGTTAATTCATCCAACAGAGTTACAGCTTTTCCTTCAAGAAGCCTTTCCCTAAAGCTGTTCTTGTGGAATTGGCAAAGTGATATTTGGAAGCCCATAGAGGTCTATGGTGAAAAAGGACATATCTTCCGTTAAAGCTGGAAAAAAGCTTTCCGAGATACTGCTTTGTGTTCTGTTAATTCATCTCACAGAGTTACAGCTGTCACTTCAAGAAGCCTTTCTCTAAGACTGTTCTTGTGGAATTTACAAAGTGATATTTGGAAGCCCATGGAGGGCTATGGTGAAAAACGAAATATCCTCCTATAAAACTGGAAAGAAGCTTTCTGAGAAACTGCTTTGTGTTCTGATAATTCATCTCACAGAGTTACATCTTTCCTTTCAGTAAGCCTTTCGCTAAGGCTGTTCTTCTGGAATTGGCAAAGTGATATTTGGAAACCCATAGAGGGCTATGGAGAAAAAGAAAATATCTTCGGTTAAAACCTGGAAAGAAGCTTTCTGAGAAACTGCTTTGTGTTCTGTTAATTCATCTCACAGAGTTTCAGCTTTCCCCTCAGGAAGCCTTTCTCTAAGACTGTTCTTGTGGAATTGGCAAAGTGATATTTGGGAGCCCTTAGAGGGCTATGGTGGAAAAGGAAATATCTTCTGTTAAATACTGGAAAGAAGCTTTCTGAGAAACTGCTTTGTGTTCTGTTATTTCATCTCGCAGAGTTACATCTTTCCCTTCAAGAAGCCTGTCGCTAAGTGTGTTCTTGTGGAATTGGCAAAGTGATATTTGGAAGCCTATAGAGGGCTATGGTGAAAAAGGAAATATCTTCCGTTAAAAACTGGAAAGAAGCTTTCTGAGAAACTGCTTTGTGTTCTGTTAACTCATCTGACAGAGTTACATCTTTCCCTTAAAGAAGCCTTTCGCTAAGGCTGTTCTTGTGGAATTGGCAAAGTGATATTTGGAAGCCCTTAGAGGGCTATGGTGAAAAAGGAAATATCTTCCGTTAAATACTGGAAAGAAGCTTTCTGAGAAACTGCTTTGTGTTCTGTTAATTCATCTCACAGAGTTACAGCTTTCACCTCAAGAAGCCTTTCTCTAACACTGTTCTTGTGGAATTTGCAAAGTGATATTTGGAAGCCCTTGGAGGGCTATGGTGAAAAAGGAAATATCTTCGGTTAAAAACTGGAACTAAGCTTTCTGAGAAACTACTTTGGGTTCTGATAATTCATCCCACACAGTTATATCTTTCCCTTCAAAAAGCCTTTCGCTAATGCTGTTCTTGTGGAATTGGCAAAGTGATATTTGGAAGCCCTTACAGGGCTATGGTGAAAAAGGAAATATCTTCCGTTAAATACTGGAAAGAAGCTTTCTGAGAAACTGCTTTGTGTTCTGTTAATTCATCCAACAGAGTTACAGCTTTTCCTTCAAGAAGCCTTTCCTAAAGCTGTTCTTGTGGAATTGGCAAGTGATATTTGGAAGCCCATAGAGGTCTATGGTGAAAAAGGACATATCTTCCGTTAAAGCTGGAAAAAAGCTTTCCGAGATACTGCTTTGTGTTCTGTTAATTCATCTCACAGAGTTACAGCTGTCACTTCAAGAAGCCTTTCTCTAAGACTGTTCTTGTGGAATTTACAAAGTGATATTTGGAAGCCCATGGAGGGCTATGGTGAAAAACGAAATATCCTCCTATAAAACTGGAAAGAAGCTTTCTGAGAAACTGCTTTGTGTTCTGATAATTCATCTCACAGAGTTACATCTTTCCTTTCAGTAAGCCTTTCGCTAAGGCTGTTCTTCTGGAATTGGCAAAGTGATATTTGGAAACCCATAGAGGGCTATGGAGAAAAAGAAAATATCTTCGGTTAAAACCTGGAAAGAAGCTTTCTGAGAAACTGCTTTGTGTTCTGTTAATTCATCTCACAGAGTTTCAGCTTTCCCCTCAGGAAGCCTTTCTCTCCGACTGTTCTTGTGGAATTGGCAAAGTGATATTTGGAAGCCCATAGAGGGCTATGGTGAAAAAGGAAATATCTTCTGTTAAATACTGGAAAGAAGCTTTCTGAGAAACTGCTTTGTGTTCTGTTATTTCATCTCGCAGAGTTACATCTTTCCCTTCAAGAAGCCTGTCGCTAAGTGTGTTCTTGTGGAATTGGCAAAGTGATATTTGGAAGCCTATAGAGGGCTATGGTGAAAAAGGAAATATCTTCCGTTAAAAACTGGAAAGAAGCTTTCTGAGAAACTGCTTTGTGTTCTGTTAACTCATCTGACAGAGTTACATCTTTCCCTTAAAGAAGCCTTTCGCTAAGGCTGTTCTTGTGGAATTGGCAAAGTGATATTTGGAAGCCCTTAGAGGGCTATGGTGAAAAGGAAATATCTTCCGTTAAATACTGGAAAGAAGCTTTCTGAGAAACTGCTTTGTGTTCTGTTAATTCATCTCACAGAGTTACAGCTTTCACCTCAAGAAGCCTTTCTCTAACACTGTTCTTGTGGAATTTGCAAAGTGATATTTGGAAGCCCTTGGAGGGCTATGGTGAAAAAGGAAATATCTTCCGTTAAAACTGGAACTAAGCTTTCTGAGAAACTACTTTGGGTTCTGATAATTCATCCCACACAGTTATATCTTTCCTTCAAAAGCCTTTCGCTAATGCTGTTCTTGTGGAATTGGCAAAGTGATATTTGGAAGCCCTAGAGGGCCATGGTGAAAAAGGAAATATCTTCCGTTAAATACTGGAAAGAAGCCTTCTGAGAAACTGCTTTGTGTTCTGTTAATTCATCTCACAGAGTTACATCTTTCCCTTCAAGAAGCCTTGCGCTAAGGCTGTTCTTGTGGAATTGGCAAAGTGATATTTGGAAGCCCATAGAGGGCTATGGTGAAAAAGGAAATATCTTTCAATAAAAACTGGAAAGAAGCTTTCTGAGAAACTGCTTTGTGTTCTGTTAATTCATCTCACAGAGTTACAGCTTTCACCTCAAGAAGCCTTTCTCTAAGACTGTTCTTGTGGAATTTGCAAAGTGATATTTGGAAGCCCATAGAGGGCTATGTTGAAAAATGAAATATCTTTCTTTAAAAACTGGAAAGAAGCTTTCTGAGAAACTGCTTTGTATTCTGTTAATTCATCTCACAGCGTTACATCTTTCCCTTCAATAAGCCGTTCGCTAAGGCTGTTCTTGTGGAATTGGCAAAGTGATATTTGAAAGCCTTTAGAGGGCTATGGTTAAAACGGAAATATCATCCGTTAAATACTGGAAAGGAGGTTTCTGAGAAACTGCTTTGTGTTCTGTTAATTCATCTCACAGAGTTACAGCTTTCACCTCAAGAAGCCTTTCTATAAGACTATTCTTGTGGAATTTGCAAAGTTATATTTGGAATCCCATAGAGGGCTATGGTGAAAATGGAAATATCTTCCTTTAAAAACTGGAAAGAAGCTTGAGAAACTGCTTTGTGTTCTGTTAATTCATCTCACAGAGTTATATCTTTCCTTCAAGAAGCCTATCGCTAATGCTGTTCTTGTGGAATTGGCAAGGTGATATTTGGAAGCCCATAGAGGGCTAAGGTGAAAAGGAAATATCTTCCTTTAAAAACTGGAAAGGAGCTTTCTGAGAAACTGCTTTGTGTTCTGTTAATTCATCTCACAGAGTTACATCTTTCCCTTCAAGAAACCTGTCGATAAGTGTGTTCTTGTGTAATTGGCAAAGTGATATTTGGAAGCCCATAGAGGGCAATAGTGAAAAAGGAAATATCTTCGGTTAAAAACTGGAAAGAAGCTTTCTGAGAAACTGCTTTGTGTTCTGTTAATTCATCTCACAGAGTTACATCTTTCCCTTCAAGAAGCCTTTCGCTAATGCTGTTCTTGTGGAATTGGCAAAGTGATATTTGGAAGCCCATAGAGGGCTGTGGTGTAAAAGGAAATTTCTTCCGTTAAACACTGGAAAGAAGCTTTCTGAGAAACTGCATTGTGTTCTCTTAATTCATCTCACAGAGTTACATCTTTCCTTCAATAAGCCTTTCGCTAAGGCTCTTCTTGTGGAATTGGCAAAGTGATATTAGGAAGCCCATAGAAGGCTATGGTGAAAAAGGAAATATCTTCCGTTAAAAGCTGGAAAGAAGCTTTCTGAGAAACTGCTTTGTGTTCTGTTAATTCATCTCACAGAGTTACAGCTTTCCCCTCAAGAAGCCTTTCTCTAAGACTGTTCTTGTGGAATTGGCAATGTGATATTTGGAAGCGCATAGAGGGCTATGATGAAAAAGGAAATATCTTTGTTTAAAAATTGGAAAGAAGCTTCCTGAGAAACTGCTTTGTGTTTTGTTAATTCATCTCACAGAGTTCCCTATTTCCCATAAAGAAGCCTTTCGCTAAGGCGGTTCTTGTGGAATTGGCAAAGTGATATTTGGAAGCCCATAGAGGGCAATGATGAAAAAGGAAATATCTTCCGTTAAAAACGGGAAAGAAACTTTCTGAGAAACTGCTTTGTGTTCTGTTAATTCATCTCACAGATTTACATCTTTCCCTTCAAGAAGCCTTTCGCTAAGGCTGTTCTTGTGGAATTGGCAAAGTGAAATTTGGAAGCCCATAGAGGGCTATGGTGAAAAAGGAAATATCTTCCTTTAAAAACTGGAAAGAAGCTTTCTGAGAAACTGCTTTGTGTTCTGTTAATTCATCTCACAGAGTTACAGCTTTCACCTCAAGAAGCCTTTCTCTAAGACTGTTCTTGTGGAATTTTCAAAGTGATATTTGGAAGCCCATAGAGGGCTATGGTGGAAAAGGAAATATCTTCCGTTAAATACTGGAAAGAAGCTTTCTGAGAAACTGCTTTGTGTTCTGTTAATTCATCTCACAGAGTTACAGCTTTCCCCTCAACAAGCCTTTCGCTAAGGCTGTTCTTGTGGAATTGGCAAAGTGATATTTGGAAGCCCATAGAGGGCTATGGTGAAAAAGGAAATATCTTCGCTTAAAAACTGGAAAGAAGCTTTCTGGAAACTGCTTTGTGTTCTGTTAGTTCATCTCACAGAGTTACATCTTTCCCATCAAGAACGCTTTCTCTAAGGCTGTTCTTGTGTAATTGTCAAAGTGATATTTGGAAGCCCATAGAGGGCTATGGTGAAAAAGGAAATATCTTCCATTAAAAACTGGAAAGAAGCTTCCTGAGAAACTGCTTTGTGTTCTGTTAATTCATCTTACAGAGTTACATCTTTCCCTTCAAGAAGCCTGTCGCTATGTGTGTTCTTGTGGAATTTGCAAAGTGATATTTGGAAGCCCGTAGAGGGCTATGGTGAAAAAGGAAATATCTTCCGTTAAAAACTGGAAAGAAGCTTTCTGAGAATCTGCTTTGTGTTCTGTTAATTCATCTCACAGAGTTACAGCTTTCACCTCAGGAAGCCTTTCTCTCAGACTGTTCTTGTGGAATTTGCAAAGTGATCTTTGGAAGCCCTTGGAGGGCTATGGTGAAAAAGGAAATATCTTCGGTTAAAAACTGGAACTAAGCTTTCTGAGAAACTGCTTTGTGTTCTGATAATTCATCCCACACAGTTGTATCTTTCCCTTCAAAAAGCCTTTCGCTAATGCTGTTCTTGTGGAATTTGCAAAGTGATATTTGGAAGCCCATGGAGGGCTATGGTGAAAAACGAAATATCCTCCTTTAAAAACTGGAAAGAAGCTTTCTGAGAAACTGCTTTGTGTTCTGATAATTCATCTCACAGAGTTACATCTTTCCTTTCAGTAAGCCTTTCGCTAAGGCTGTTCTTCTGGAATTGGCAAAGTGATATTTGGAAACCCATAGAAGGCTATGGTGAAAAGAAAATATCTTCGTTAAAAACTGGAAAGAAGCTTTCTGCGAAAGTGCTTTGTGTTCTGTTAATTCATCTCACAGAGTTTCAGCTTTCCCCTCAGGAAGCCTTTCTCTAAGGCTGTTCTTGTGGAATTGGCAAAGTGATAATTGGAAGCCCATAGAGGGCTATGGTGAAAAAGGAAATATCTTCTGTTAAATACTGGAAGGAAACATTTTGAGAAACTGCTTTGAGTTCTGTTAATTCATCTCGCAGAGTTACATCTTTCCCTTCAAGAAGCCTGTTGCTAAGTGTGTTCTTGTGGAATTGGCAAAGTGATATTTGGAAGCCTATAGAGGGCTATGGTGAAAAAGGAAATATCTTCCTTTAAAAACTGGAAAGAAGCTTTCTGAGAAACTGCTTTGTGTTCTGTTAACTCATCTGACAGAGTTACATCTTTCCCTTAAAGAAGCCTTTCGCTAAGGCTGTTCTTGTGGAATTGGCAAAGTGATATTTGGAAGCCCTTAGAGGGCTATGGTGAAAAAGGAAATATCTTCCGTTAAATACTGGAAAGAAGCTTTCTGAGAAACTGCTTTGTGTTCTGTTAATTCATCTCACAGAGTTACAGCTTTCACCTCAAGAAGCCTTTCTCTAACACTGTTCTTGTGGAATTTGCAAAGTGATATTTGGAAGCCCTTGGAGGGCTATGGTGAAAAAGGAAATATCTTCGGTTAAAAACTGGAACTAAGCTTTCTGAGAAACTACTTTGGGTTCTGATAATTCATCCCACACAGTTATATCTTTCCCTTCAAAAAGCCTTTCGCTAATGCTGTTCTTGTGGAATTGGCAAAGTGATATTTGGAAGCCCCTAGAGGGCCATGGTGAAAAAGGAAATATCTTCCGTTAAATACTGGGAAGAAGCTTTTTGAGAAACTGCTTTGTGTTCTGTTAATTCATCTCACAGAGTTACATCTTTCCCTTCAAGAAGCCTTTCGCTAATGCTGTTCTTGTGGAATTGGCAAAGTGATATTTGGAAGCCCATAGAGGGCTATGGTGAAAAAGGAAATATCTTTCAATAAAAACTGGAAAGAAGCTTTCTGAGAAACTGCTTTGTGTTCTGTTAATTCATCTCACAGAGTTACAGCTTTCACCTCAAGAAGACTTTCTCTAAGGCTGTTCTTGTGGAATTTGCAAAATGATATTTGGAAGCCCATAGAGGGCTATGGTGAAAAAGGAAATATCTTCCTTTAAAAACTGGAAAGAAACTTTCTGAGAAACTGCTTTGTGTTCTGTTAATTCATCTCACAGAGTTACATTTTTCCCTTCAAGAAGCCTTTCGCTAATGCTGTTCTTGTGGAATTGGCAAAGTGATATTTGGAAGCCTTTAGAGGGCTATGGTGAAAACGGAATTATCTTCCGTTAAATACTGGAAAGGAGGTTTCTGAGAAACTACCTTGTGTTCTGTTAATTCATCTCACAGAGTTACAGCTTTCACCTCAAGAAGCCTTTCTATAAGACTATTCTTGTGGAATTTGCAAAGTTATATTTGGAATCCCATAGAGGGCTATGGTGAAAATGGAAATATCTTCCTTTAAAAACTGGAAAGAAGCTTTCTGAGAAACTGCCTTGTGTTCTGTTAATTCATCTCACAGAGTTATATCGTTCCCTTCAAGAAGCCTATCGCTAATGCTCTTCTTGTGGAATTGGCAAGGTGATGTTTGGAAGCCCATAGAGGGCTAAGGTGAAAAAGGAAATATCTTCCTTTAAAAACTGGAAAGGAGCTTTCTGAGAAACTGCGTCGTGTTCTGTTAATTCATCTCACAGAGTTACATCTTTCCCTTCAAGAAACCTGTCGATAAGTGTGTTCTTGTGTAATTGGCAAAGTGATATTTGGAAGCCCATAGAGGGCAATAGTGAAAAAGGAAATATCTTCGGTTAAAAACTGGAAAGAAGCTTTCTGAGAAACTGCTTTGTGTTCTGTTAATTCATCTCACAGAGTTACATCTTTCCCTTCAAGAAGCCTTTCGCTAATGCTGTTCTTGTGGAATTGGCAAAGTGATATTTAGAAGCCCATAGAGGGCTGTGGTGTAAAAGGAAATTTCTTCCGTTAAACACTGGAAAGAAGCTTTCTGAGAAACTGCATTGTGTTCTCTTAATTCATCTCACAGAGTTACATCTTTCCCTTTAAGAAGCCTTTCGCTAAGGCTCTTCTTGTGGAATTGGCAAAGTGATATTAGGAAGCCCATAGAAGGCTATGGTGAAAAAGGAAATATCTTCCGTTAAAAGCTGGAAAGAAGCTTTCTGAGAAACTGCTTTGTGTTCTGTTAATTCATCTCACAGAGTTACAGCTTTCCCTCAAGAAGCCTTTCTAAGACTGTTCTTGTGGAATTGGCAATGTGATATTTGGAAGCGCATAGAGGGCTATGATGAAAAAGGAAATATCTTTGTTTAAAAATTGGAAAGAAGCTTCCTGAGAAACTGCTTTGTGTTTTGTTAATTCATCTCACAGAGTTCCCTATTTCCCATAAAGAAGCCTTTCGCTAAGGCGGTTCTTGTGGAATTGGCAAAGTGATATTTGGAAGCCCATAGAGGGCAATGATGAAAAGGAAATATCTTCCGTTAAAAACGGGAAAGAAACTTTCTGAGAAACTGCTTTGTGTTCTGTTAATTCATCTCACAGATTTACATCTTTCCCTTCAAGAAGCCTTTCGCTAAGGCTGTTCTTGTGGAATTGGCAAAGTGAAATTTGGAAGCCCATAGAGGGCTATGGTGAAAAAGGAAATATCTTCCTTTAAAAACTGGAAAGAAGCTTTCTGAGAAACTGCTTTGTGTTCTGATAATTCATCTCACAGAGTTACATCTTTCCCTTCAATAAGCCTTTCGCTAAGGCTGTTCTTGTGGAATTTGCAAAGTGATATTTGGAAGCCCATAGAGGGCTATGGTGAAAAAGGAAATATCTTCCGTTAAAAACTGGAAAGAAGCTTTCTGAGAAACTGCTTTGTGTTCTGTTAATTCATCTCACAGAGTTACATCTTTCCCTTCAAGAAGCCTTTCGCTAATGCTGTTCTTGTGGAATTGGCAAAGTGATATTTGGAAGCCCATAGAGGCTATGGTGAAAAGGAAATATCTTCCGTTAAATACTGGAAAGAAGCTTTCTGAGAAACTGCTTTGTGTTCTGTTAATTCATCTCACAGAGTTACAGCTTTCCCCTCAAGAAGCCTTTCTCTAAGTCTGTTCTTGTGGAATTGGCAAAGTGATATTTGGAAGCCCATAGAGGGCTATGGTGAAAAAGGAAATATCTTCGGTTAAAAACTGGAAAGAAGCTTTCTGAGAAACTGCTTTGTGTTCTGTTAATTCATCTCACAGAGTTACATCTTTCCCTTCAATAAGCCTTTCGCTAAGGCTGTTCTTGTGGAATTGGCAAAGTGATATTTGGAAGCCCATAGTGGGCTATGGTGAAAAGGAAATTTCTTCCGTTAAACACTGGAAAGAAGCTTGAGAAACTGCTTTGTGTTCTGTTAATTCATCTCACAGAGTTACAGCTTTCACCTCAAGAAGCCTTTCTCTAAGACTGTTCTTGTGGAATTGGCAAAGTGATATTTGGAAGCCCATAGAGGGCTATGGTGAAAAGGAAATATCTTCCTTAAAACTGGAAAGAAGGTTTCTGAGAAACTGCTTTGTGTTCTGATAATTCATCTCACAGAGTTACGTCTTTCCCTTCAATAAGCCTTTCGCTAAGGCTGTTCTTGTGGAATTGGCAAAGTGATATTTGGAAGCCCATAGAGGGCTATGGTGAAAAGGAAATATCTTCCGTTAAAAACTGGAAAGAAGCTTGAGAAACTGCTTTGTGTTCTGTTAATTCATCTCACAGAGGTACAGCTTTCCTCAAGAAGCCTTTCGCTAAGACTGTTCTTGTGGAATTGGCAAAGTGATATTTGGAAACCCATAGAGGGCTATGGTGAAAAGGAAATATCTTCGCTTAAAACTGGAAAGAAGCTTTCTGGAAACTACTTTGTGTTCTGTTAATTCATCTCACAGAGTTACATCTTTCCCATCAAGAAGCCTTTCGCTAAGGCTGTTCTTGTGGTATTGGCAAAGTGATATTTGGAAGCCCTTAGAGGGCTATGGTGAAAAAGGAAATATCTTCCATTAAAAACTGGAAAAAGCTTTCTGAGAAACTGCTTTGTGTTCTGTTAATTCATCTCACAGAGTTACATCTTTCCCTTCAAGAAGCCTGTCGCTAAGTGTGTTCTTGTGTAATTGGCAAAGTGATATTTGGAAGCCCATAGAGGGCTATGGTGAAAGCGGAACTATCTTCCGTTAAAAACTGGAAAGAAGCTTTCTGAGAAACTGCTTTGTGTTCTGTTAATTCATCTCACAGAGTTACAGCTTTCACCTCAAGAAGCCTTTCTCTAAGACTGTTCTTGTGGAATTTGCAAAGTGATATTTGGAAGCCCTTGGAGGGTTATGGTGAAAAGGAAATATCTTCCTTAAAACTGGAAAGAAGCTTGAGAAACTGCTTTGTGTTCTGATAATTCATCCCACATAGTTATATATTTTCCTTCAAAAAGCCTTTCGCTAATGCTGTTCTTGTGGAATTGGCAAAGTGATATTTGGAAGCCCTTAGAGGGCTATGGTGAAAAAGGAAATATCTTCCGTTAAATACTGGAAAGAAGCTTTCTGAGAAACTTCTTTGTGTTCTGTTAATTCATCTCACAGAGTTACAGCTTTCCCTTCAATAAGTCTTTCCCTAAAGCTGTTCTTGTGGAATTGGCAAAGTGATATTTGGAAGCCCATAGAGGTATATGGTTAAAAAGGACATATCTTCCGTTAAAGCTGGAAATAAGCTTTCCGAGAAACTGCTTTGTGTTCTGTTAATTCATCTCACAGAGTTACAGCTGTCACCTCAAGAAGCCTTTCTCTAAGACTGTTCTTGTGGAATTTGCAAAGTGATATTTGGAAGCCCATGGAGGGCTATGGTGAAAAAGGAAATATCTTCCTTTAAAAACTGGAAAGAAGCTTGAGAAACTGCTTTGTGTTCTGATAATTCATCTCACAGAGTTACATCTTTCCTTTCAGTAAGCCTTTCGCTAAGGCTGTTCTTCTGGAATTGGCAAAGTGATATTTGGAAACCCATAGAGGGCTATGGAGAAAAAGAAAATATCTTCGGTTAAAACCTGGAAAGAAGCTTTCTGAGAAACTGCTTTGTGTTCTGTTAATTCATCTCACAGAGTTTCAGCTTTCCCTCAGGAAGCCTTTCTCTCCGACTGTTCTTGTGGAATTGGCAAAGTGATATTTGGAAGCCCATAGAGGGCTATGGTGAAAAGGAAATATCTTCTGTTAAATACTGGAAAGAAGCTTTCTGAGAAACTGCTTTGTGTTCTGTTAATTCATCTCACAGAGTTACATCTTTCCCTTCAAGAAGCCTTTCTCTAAGACTGTTCTTGTGGAATTGGCAAAGTGATATTTGGAAGCCCATAGAGGGCTATGGTGAAAAGGAAATATCTTCTGTTAAATACTGGAAAGAAGCTTTCTGAGAAACTGCTTTGTGTTCTGTTAATTCATCTCACAGAGTTACATCTTTCCTTCAAGAAGCCTGTCGCTAAGGCTGTTCTTGTGGAATTGGCAAAGTGATATTTGGAAACCCATAGAGGGCTATGGTGATAAAGGAAATATCTTCCGTTAAATACTGGAAAGAAGCTTTCTGAGAAACTGCTTTGTGTTCTGTTAACTCATCTGACAGAGTTACATCTTTCCATTCAAGAAGCCTTTCTCTAAGGCTGTTCTTGTGGAATTGGCAAAGTGATATTTGGAAGCCCATAGAGGCTATGGTGAAAAGGAAATATCTTCCATTAAAAACTGGAAAGAAGCTTTCTGAGAAACTGCTTTGTGTTCTGTTAATTCATCTCACAGAGTTACATCTTTCCTTCAAGAAGCCTTTTGCTGTGGCTGTTCTTGTGGAATTGGCAAAGTGATATTTGGAAGCCCACAGAGGGCTATGGTGATAAAGGAAATATCTTCGTTAAAAACTGGAAGAAGCTTTCTGAGAAACTGCTTTGTGTTCTGTTAATTCATCTCACAGAGTTACAGCTTTCCCTCAAGAAGCCTTTCGATAAGACTGTTCTTGTGGAATTTGCAAAGTGATATTTGGAAGCCCTAGAGGGCTATGGTGAAAAGGAAATATCTTCCTTTAAAAACTGGAAAGAAGCTTTCTGAGAAACTGCTTTGTGTTCTGTTAATTCATCTCACAGAGTTACATCTTTCCTTCAAGAAGCCTTTTGCTGTGGCTGTTCTTGTGGAATTGGCAAAGTGATATTTGGAAGCCCTAGAGGGCTATGGTGAAAAAGAAATATCTTCCGTTAAATACTGGAAAGAAGCTTTCTGAGAAACTGCTTTGTGTTCTGTTAATTCATCTCACAGAGTTACAGCTTTCCCCTCAAGAAGCCTTTCTCTAACACTGTTCTTGTGGAATTGGCAAAGTGATATTTGGAAGCCCATAGAGGGCTATGGTGAAAAAGAAATATCTTCCGTTAAAAACTGGAAAGAAGCTTTCTGAGAAACTGCTTTGTGTTCTGTTAATTCATCTCACAGAGTTACAGCTTTCAACTCAAGAAGCCTTTCTCTAAGACTGTTCTTGTGGAATTTGCAAAGTGATATTTGGAAGCCCATAGAGGCTATGGTGAAAATGGAAATATCTTCCGTTAAAAACTGGAAAGAAGCTTTCTGAGAAACTGCTTTGTGTTCTGTTAACTCATCTGACAGAGTTACATCTTTCCTTAAAGAAGCCTTTCGCTAAGGCTGTTCTTGTGGAATTGGCAAAGTGATATTTGGAAGCCCTTAGAGGGCTATGGTGAAAAGGAAATATCTTCCGTTAAATACTGGAAAGAAGCTTTCTGAGAAACTGCTTTGTGTTCTGTTAATTCATCTCACAGAGTTACAGCTTTCACCTCAAGAAGCCTTTCTAAGACTGTTCTTGTGGAATTTGCAAAGTGATATTTGGAAGCCCTTGGAGGGTTATGGTGAAAAAGGAAATATCTTCGGTTAAAAACTGGAAATAAGCTTTCTGAGAAACTGCTTTGTGTTCTGATAATTCACCCCACATAGTTATATCTTTCCCTTCAAAAGCCTTTCGCTAATGCTGTTCTTGTGGAATTGGCAAAGTGATATTTGGAAGCCCTAGAGGGCTATGGTGAAAAGGAAATATCTTCCTTTAAAAACTGGAAAGAAGCTTTCTGAGAAACTGCTTTGTGTTCTGTTAATTCATCTCACAGAGTTACATCTTTCCCTTCAAGAAGCCTTTTGCTGTGGCTGTTCTTGTGGAATTGGCAAAGTGATATTTGGAAGCCCATAGAGGGCTATGGTGAAAAGGAAATATCTTCCGTTAAATACTGGAAAGAAGCTTTCTGAGAAACTGCTTTGTGTTCTGTTAATTCATCTCACAGCGTTACATCTTTCCCTTCAAGAAGCCTTTCTCTAATACTGTTCTTGTGGAATTGGCAAAGTGATATTTGGAAGCCCATAGAGGGCTATGGTGATAAAGGAAATATCTTCCGTTAAAAACTGGAAAGAAGCTTTCTGAGAAACTGCTTTGTGTTCTGTTAATTCATCTCACAGAGTTACAGCTTTCACCTCAAGAAGCCTTTCTCTAAGACTGTTCTTGTGGAATTTGCAAAGTGATATTTGGAAGCCCATAGAGGGCTATGGTGAAAAGGAAATATCTTCCGTTAAATACTGGAAAGAAGCTTTCTGAGAAACTGCTTTGTGTTCTGTTAATTCATCTCACAGAGTTACAGCTTTCCCTTCAAGAAGCCTTTCGCTAAGGCTGTTCTTGTGGAATTGGCAAAGTGATATTTGGAAGCCCATAGAGGGCTATGGTGAAAAGGAAATATCTTCGGTTAAAAACTGGAAAGAAGCTTGAGAAACTGCTTTGTGTTCTGTTAGTTCATCTCACAGAGTTACATCTTTCCCATCAAGAACCCTTTCTCTAAGGCTGTTCTTGTGGAATTGGCAAAGTGATATTTGGAAGCCCATAGAGGGCTATGGTGAAAAGGAAATATCTTCCATTAAAAACTGGAAAGAAGCTTCCTGAGAAACTGCTTTGTGTTCTGTTAATTCATCTTACAGAGTTACATCTTTCCTTCAAGAAGCCTGTCGCTAAGTGTGTTCTTGTGGAATTTGCAAAGTGATATTTGGAAGCCCATAGAGGGCTATGGTGAAAAGGAAATATCTTCCGTTAAAAACTGGAAAGAAGCTTCTGAGAAACTGCTTTGTGTTCTGTTAATTCATCTCACAGAGTTACATCTTTCCCTTCAAGAAGCCTTTCGCTAAGACTGTTCTTGTGGAATTTGCAAAGTGATATTTGGAAGCCCTTGAGGGCTATGGTGAAAAGGAAATATCTTCCGTTAAAAACTGGAACTAAGCTTTCTGAGAAACTGCTTTGTGTTCTGATAATTCATCCCACACAGTTGTATCTTTCCTTCAAAAGCCTTTCGCTAATGCTGTTCTTGTGGAATTTGCAAAGTGATATTTGGAAGCCCATGGAGGGCTATGGTGAAAAGGAAATATCTTCCTTTAAAAACTGGAAAAAGCTTTCTGAGAAACTGCTTTGTGTTCTGATAATTCATCCCACACAGTTGTATCTTTCCTTCAAAAGCCTTTCGCTAATGCTGTTCTTGTGGAATTTGCAAAGTGATATTTGGAAGCCCATGGAGGGCTATGGTGAAAAGGAAATATCTTCCTTTAAAAACTGGAAAAAGCTTTCTGAGAAACTGCTTTGTGTTCTGATAATTCATCTCACAGAGTTACATCTTTCCCTTCAATAAGCCTTTCGCTAAGGCTGTTCTTGTGGAATTGGCAAAGTGATATTTGGAAACCCATAGAGGGCTATGGTGAAAAAGAAATATCTTCCGTTAAAAACTGGAAAGAAGCTTTCTGAGAAACTGCTTTGTGTTCTGTTAATTCATCTCACAGAGTTACAGCTTTCCCCTCAGGAAGCCTTTCTCTAAGACTGTTCTTGTGGAATTGGCAAAGTGATAATTGGAAGCCCATAGAGGCTATGGTGAAAAGGAAATATCTTCTGTTAAATACTGGAAAGAAGCTTTCTGAGAAACTGCTTTGTGTTCTGTTAATTCATCTCACAGAGTTACATCTTTCCTTCAAAAGCCTTTCGCTAAGTGTGTTCTTGTGGAATTGGCAAAGTGATATTTGGAAGCCTATAGAGGGCTATGGTGAAAAAGGAAATATCTTCCGTTAAAAACTGGAAAGAAGCTTTCTGAGAAACTGCTTTGTGTTCTGTTAACTCATCTGACAGAGTTACAGCTTTCACCTCAAGAAGCCTTTCTCTAAGACTGTTCTTGTGGAATTTGCAAAGTGATATGTGGAAGCCCATAGAGGGCTATGGTGAAAAAGGAAATATCTTCCTTTAAAAACTGGAAAGAAGCTTTCTGAGAAACTGCTTTGTGTTCTGTTAATTCATCTCACAGAGTTACAGCTTTCCCTTCAAGAAGCCTTTCCCTAAAGCTGTTCTTGTGGAATTGGCAAAGTGATATTTGGAAGCCTATAGAGGTCTATGGTGAAAAGGAAATATCTTCCGTTAAAAACTGGAAAGAAGCTTTCTGAGAAACTGCTTTGTGTTCTGTTAATTCATCTCACAGAGTTACAGCTTTCACCTCAAGAAGCCTTTCTCTAAGACTGTTCTTGTGGAATTTGCAAAGTGATATTTGGAAGCCCATAGAGGGCTATGGTGAAAAAGGAAATATCTTCCTTTAAAAACTGCAAAGAAGCTTTCTGAGAAACTGCTTTGTGTTCTGATAATTCATCTCACAGAGTTACATCTTTCCTTTCAGTAAGCCTTTCGCTAAGGCTGTTCTTCTGGAATTGGCAAAGTGATATTTGGAAGCCCATAGAGGGCTATGGTGAAAAAGAAAATATCTTCGGTTAAAAACTGGAAAGAAGCTTTCTGAGAAACTGCTTTGTGTTCTGTTAATTCATCTCACAGAGTTTCAGCTTTCCCCTCAGGAAGCCTTTCTCTAAGACTGTTCTTGTGGAATTGGCAAAGTGATATTTGGGAGCCCTTAGAGGGCTATGGTGGAAAAGGAAATATCTTCTGTTAAATACTGGAAAGAAGCTTTCTGAGAAACTGCTTTGTGTTCTGTTAATTCATCTCAGAGTTACATCTTTCCTTCAAGAAGCCTTTCGCTAAGGCTGTTCTTGTGGAATTGGCAAAGTGATATTTGGAAGCCTATAGAGGGCTATGGTGGAAAAGGAAATATCTTCTGTTAAATACTGGAAAGAAGCTTTCTGAGAAACTGCTTTGTGTTCCTTTAATTCATCTCACAGAGTTACATCTTCCCCTTAAAGAAGCCTGTCGCTAAGTGTGTTCTTGTGGAATTGGCAAAGTGATATTTGGAAGCCCACAGAGGGCTATGGTGATAAACGGAATATCTTCCGTTAAAAACTCGAAAGAAGCTTTCTGCGAAACTGCTTTGTGTTCTGTTAACTCATCTGACAGAGTTACATCTTTCCCTTCAAGAGGCCTTTCGCTAAGGCTGTTCTTGTGGAATTGGCAAAGTGATATTTGGAAGCCCTTAGAGGGCTATGGTGAAAAAGGAAATATCTTCCGTTAAATACTGGAAAGAAGCTTTCTGAGAAACTGCTTTGTGTTCTCTTAATTCATCTCACAGAGTTACATCTTTCCCTTCAAGAAGCCTTTTGCTAAGGCTGTTCTTGTGGAATTGGCAAAGTGATATTTGGAAGCCCACAGAGGACTATGGTGATAAAGGAAATATCTTCCGTTAAATACTGGAAAGAAGCTTTCTGAGAAACTGCTTTGTGTACTGTTAACTCATCTGACAGATTTACATCTTTCCCTTCCAGAAGTCTTTCGCTAAGGCTGTTCTTGTGGAATTGGCAAGGTGATATTTGGAAGCCCATAGAGGGCTATGGTGTAAAAGGAAATATCTTCCGTTAAACACTGGAAAGAAGCTTTCTGAGAAACTGCTTTGTGTTCTGTTAATTCATCTCACAGAGTTACATCTTTCCCTTCATGAAGCCTTTTGCTAAGGCTGTTCTTGTGGAATTGGCAAAGTGATATTTGGAAGCCCACAGAGGGCTATGGTGATAAAGGAAATATCTTCCGTTAAAACCTGGAACGAAGCTTTCTGAGAAACTGCTTTGTGTTCTGTTAATTCATCTCACAGAGTTACAGATTTCCCCTCAAGAAGCCTTTCTCTAAGACTGTTCTTGTGGAATTGGCAAAGTGATATTTGGAAGCCCATAGAGGACTATGGTGAAAAAGGAAATATCTTCCGTTAAAAACTGGAAAGAAGCTTTCTGAGAAACTGCTTTGTGTTCTGTTAATTCATCTCATAGAGTTACATCTTTCCCTTCAAGAAGCCTTTCACTAAGGCTGTTCTTGTGGAATTGGCAAAGTGATATTTGGAAGCCCATAGAGGGCTATGGTGAAAAAGGAAATATCTTCCGTTAAAAACTGGAAAGAAGCTTTCTGAGAAACTGCTTTGTGTTCTGTTAATTCATCTCACAGAGTTACAGCTTTCACCTCAAGAAGCCTTTCTCTAAGACTGTTCTTGTGGAATTTGCAAAGTGATGTTTGGAAGCCCATGGAGGGCTATGGGGAAAAACGAAATATCTTCCTTTAAAAACTGGAAAGAAGCTTTCTGAGAAACTGCTTTGTGTTCTGATAATTCATCTCACAGAGTTACATCTTTCCCTTCAATAAGCCTTTCGCTAAGGCTGTTCTTGTGGAATTGGCAAAGTGATATTTGGAAGCCCATAGAGGGCTATGGTGAAAAAGGAAATATCTTCCGTTAAATACTGCAAAGAAGCTTTCTGAGAAACTGTTTGTGTTCTGTTAATTCATCTCGCCGAGTTGCAGCTTTCCCCTCAAGAAGCCTTTCTCTAATACTGTTCTTGTGGAATTGGCAAAGTGATATTTGGAAGCCCATAGAGGGCTATGGTGAAAAAGGAAATATCTTCCGTTAAATACTGGAAAGAAGCTTTCTGAGAAACTGCTTTGTGTTCTGTTAATTCATCTCACAGAGTTACATCTTTCCTTTCAAGAAGCCTTTCGCTAAGGCTGTTCTTGTGGAATTGGCAAAGTGATATTTGGAAGCCCTTAGAGGGCTATGGTGAAAAAGGAAATATCTTCCGTTAAAAACTGGAAAGAAGCTTTCTGAGAAACTGCTTTGTGTTCTGTTAATTCATCTCACAGAGTTACATCTTTCCCTTCAATAAGCCTTTCGCTAAGGCTGTTCTTGTGGAATTGGCAAAGTGATATTTGGAAGCCCATAGAGGGCTATGGTGAAAAAGGAAATATCTTCCGTTAAAAACTGGAAAGAAGCTTTCTGAGAAACTGCTTTGTGTTCTGTTAATTCATCTCACAGAGTTACATCTTTCCTTCAAGAAACCTGTCGATAAGTGTGTTCTTGTGGAATTGGCAAAGTGATATTTGGAAGCCCATAGAGGGCTATGGTGAAAAAGGAAATATCTTCCATTAAAAACTGGAAAGAAGCTTTCTGAGAAACTGCTTTGTGTTCTGTTAATTCATCTCACAGAGTTACATCTTTCCCTTCAAAAGCCTTTCGCTAATGCTGTTCTTGTGGAATTGCAAAGTGATATTTGGAAGCCTATAGAGGGCTATGTTGAAAAGGAAATATCTTTCTTTAAAAACTGGAAAGAAGCTTTCTGAGAAACTGCTTTGTATTCTGTTAATTCATCTCACAGCGTTACATCTTTCCTTCAATAAGCCTTTCGCTAAGGCTGTTCTTGTGGAATTGGCAAAGTGATATTTGAAAGCCTTTAGAGGGCTATGGTGATAAAGGAAATATCTTCCGTTAAATACTGGAAAGGAGGTTTCTGAGAAACTGCTTTGTGTTCTGTTAATTCATCTCACAGAGTTACAGCTTTCCCTCAAGAAGCCTTTCTATAAGACTATTCTTGTGGAATTGGCAAAGTGATATTTGGAAGCCCATAGAGGCTATGGTGAAAAAGGAAATATCTTCGTTTAAAAACTGGAAAGAAGCTTTCTGAGAAACTGCTTTGTGTTCTGTTAATTCATCTCACAGAGTTACATCTTTCACTTCAATAAGCCTTTCGCTAAGGCTGTTCTTGTGGAATTGGCAAAGTGATATTTGGAAGCCCATAGAGGGCTATGGTGAAAAAGGAAATTTGTTCCCTTAAAAACTGGAAAGAAGCTTTCTGAGAAACTGCTTTGTGTTTTGTTAATTCATCTCACAGAGTTACAGCTTTCACCTCAAGAAGCCTTTCTCTAAGACTGTTCTTGTGGAATTTGCAAAGTGATCTTTGGAAGCCCTTGGAGGGCTATGGTGAAAAAGGAAATATCTTCGGTTAAAAACTGGAACTAAGCTTTCTGAGAAACTGCTTTGTGTTCTGATAATTCATCCCACACAGTTGTATCTTTCCCTTCAAAAAGCCTTTCGCTAATGCTGTTCTTGTGGAATTTGCAAAGTGATATTTGGAAGCCCATGGAGGGCTATGGTGAAAAACGAAATATCCTCCTTTAAAAACTGGAAAAAAGCTTTCTGAGAAACTGCTTTGTGTTCTGATAATTTATCTCACAGAGTTACATCTTTCCTTTCAGTAAGCCTTTCGCTAAGGCTGTTCTTCTGGAATTGGCAAAGTGATATTTGGAAACCCATAGAGGGCTATGGTGAAAAAGAAAATATCTTCGGTTACAACCTGGAAAGAAGCTTTCTGAGAAACTGCTTTGTGTTCTGTTAATTCATCTCACAGAGTTTCAGCTTTCCCCTCAGGAAGCCTTTCTCTAAGGCTGTTCTTGTGGAATTGGCAAAGTGATAATTGGAAGCCCATAGAGGGCTATGGTGAAAAAGGAAATATCTTCTGTTAAATACTGGAAGGAAACATTTTGAGAAACTGCTTTGAGTTCTGTTAATTCATCTCGCAGAGTTACATCTTTCCCTTCAAGAAGCCTGTCGCTAAGTGTGTTCTTGTGGAATTGGCAAAGTGATATTTGGAAGCCTATAGAGGGCTATGGTGAAAAAGGAAATATCTTCCGTTAAAAACTGGAAAGAAGCTTTCTGAGAAACTGCTTTGTGTTCTGTTAACTCATCTGACAGAGTTACATCTTTCCCTTAAAGAAGCCTTTCGCTAAGGCTGTTCTTGTGGAATTGGCAAAGTGATATTTGGAAGCCCTTAGAGGGCTATGGTGAAAAAGGAAATATCTTCCGTTAAATACTGGAAAGAAGCATTCTGAGAAACTGCTTTGTGTTTTCCTAATTCATCTCACAGAGTTACATCTTTCCCTTCAAGAAGCCTTTCGCTAAGTCTGTTCTTGTGGAACTGGCAAAGTGATATTTGGAAGCCCATAGAGGGCTATGGTGAAAAAGGAAATATCTTCCTTTAAAAAATGGAAAGAAGCTTTCTGAGAAACTGCTTTGTGTTCTGTTAATTCATCTCACAGAGTTACAGCTTTCCCTTCAAGAAGCCTTTCCCTAAAGCTGTTCTTGTGGAATTGGCAAAGTGATATTTGGAAGCCTATAGAGGTCTATGGTGAAAAAGGACATATCTTCCGTTTAAGCTGGAAAGAAGCTTTCCGAGATACTGCTTTGTGTTCTGTTAATTCATCTCACAGAGTTACAGCTTTCACCTCAAGAAGCCTTTCTCTAAGACTGTTCTTGTGGAATTGGCAAAGTGATATTTGGAAGCCCATAGAGGGCTATGGTGAAAAAGGAAATATCTTCCATTAAAAACTGGAAAGAAGCTTCCTGAGAAACTGCTTTGTGTTCTGTTAATTCATCTTACAGAGTTACATCTTTCCCTTCAAGAAGCCTGTCGCTAAGTTTGTTCTTGTGGAATTTGCAAAGTGATATTTGGAAGCCCGTAGAGGGCTATGGTGAAAAAGGAAATATCTTCCGTTAAAAACTGGAAAGAAGCTTTCTGAGAATCTGCTTTGTGTTCTGTTAATTCATCTCACAGAGTTACAGCTTTCACCTCAAGAAGCCTTTCTCTAAGACTGTTCTTGTGGAATTTGCAAAGTGATATTTCGAAGCCCTTGGAGGGCTATGGTGAAAAAGGAAATATCTTCCGTTAAATACTGGAAAGAAGCTTTCTGAGAAACTGCTTTGTGTTCTGAGAATTCATCCCACACAGTTATATCTTTCCCTTCAAAAAGCCTATCGCTAATGCTGTTCTTGTGGAATTGGCAAAGTGATATTTGGAAGCCCATAGAGGGCTATGGTGAAAAAGGAAATATCTTCCGTTAAATACTGGAAAGAAGCTTTCTGAGAAACTGCTTTGTGTTCTGTTAATTCATCTCACAGAGTTACAGCTTTCCCCTCAGGAAGCCTTTCTCTAAGACTGTTCTTGTGGAATTGGCAAAGTTATATCTGGAAGCCCATAAAGGGATATGGTGAAAAAGGAAATATCTTCCATTAAATACTGGAAAGAAGCTTTCTGAGAAACTGCTTTGGGTTCTGTTAATTCATCTCACAGAGTTACAGCTTTCCTTCAAGAAGCCTTTCGCTAACGCTGTTCTTGTGGAATTGGCAAAGTGATATTTGGAAGCCCATAGAGGGCTATGATGAAAAAGAAAATATCTTCGGTTAAAAACTGGAAAGAAGCTTTCTGAGAAACTGCTTTGTGTTCTGTTAATTCATCTCACAGAGTTACAGCTTTCCCCTCAGGAAGCCTTTCTCTAGGACTGTTCTTGTGGAATTGGCAAAGTTATATCTGGAAGCCCATAAAGGGCTATGGTGAAAAAGGAAATATCTTCCTTTAAATACTGGAAAGAAGCTTTCTGAGAAACTGCTTTGGGTTCTGTTAATTCATCTCACAGAGTTACAGCTTTCCCCTCAAGATTTCTTTCTCTAAGTCTGTTCTTGTGGAATTGGCAAAGTGATATTTGGAAGCTCATAGAGGGCTATGGTGAAAAAGGAAATATCTTCGGTTAAAAACTGGGAAGAAGCTTTCTGAGAAACTGCTTTGTGTTCTGTTAATTCATTTCACAGAGTTCCATCTTTCCCTTCAAGAAGCCTTTCGCTAAGGCTGTTGTTGTGGAATTGGCAAAGTGATATTTGGAAGCCCATAGAGGGCTATGGTGAAAAAGGAAATATCTTCCAATAAAAACTGGAAAGAAGCTTTCTGAGAAACTGCTTTGAGTTCCGTTAATTCATCTCACAGAGTTACATCTTTCCCTTCAAGAAGCCTGTCGCTAAGGCTGTTCTTGTGGAATTGGCAAAGTGATATTTGGAAGTCCATAGAGGGCTATGGTGAAAAAGGAATATCTTCCGTTAAAAACTGTAAAGAAGCTTTCTGAGAAACTGCTTTGAGTTCTGTTAATTCATCCCACAGAGTTACAGCTTTCCCTTCAAGAAGCCTTTCTCTAAGACTGTTCTTGTGGAATTTGCAAAGTGATATTTGGAAGTCTTTGGAGGGCTATGGTGAAAAAGGAAATATCTTCCTGTAAAAACTGGAACGAAGCTTTTTGAGAAACTTCTTTGTGTTCTGATGATTCATCTCAAAGAGTTACATCTTTCCCTTCAAGAAGCCTTTCGCTAAGGCTGTTCTTGTGGAATTGGCTAAGTGATATTTGGAAGCCCATTGAGGGCTATGGTGAAAAAGGAAATATCCTCCATTAAAATCTGGAAAGAAACATTCTGAGAAACTGCTTTGTGTTCTGTTAATTCATCTCACAGAGTTACATCTTTCCCTTCAAGAAGCCTTTCGCTAATGCTGTTCTTGTGGAATTGGCAAAGTGATATTTGGAAGCCCATAGAGGGCTATGGTGAAAGCGGAAATATCTTCGGGTAAAAACTGGAAAGAAGCTTTCTGAGAAACTGCTTTGTGTTCTGTTTATTCATCTCACAGAGTTACATCTTTCCCTTCAAGAAGCCTTTCGCTAAGGCTGTTCTTGTGGAATTGGCAAAGTGATATTTGGAAGCCCATAGAGGGCAATGGTGAAAAAGGAAATATCTTCCGTTAAAAACTGGAAAGAAGCTTTCTTAGAAACTACTTTGTGTTCTGTTAATTCATCTCACAGAGTTACATCTTTCCCTTCAAGTAGCCTTTCGCTAAGGTTGTTCTTTTGGAATTTGCAAAGTGATATTTCGAAGCCCATAGAGGGCTACAGTGAAAAAGGAAATATCTTCGGTTAAAAACTGGAAAGAAGCTTTCTGACAAACTGCTTTGTGTTCTGTTAATTCATCTCACAGAGTAACATCTTTCCCTTCCAGAAGCCTGTCACTAAGGCTGTTATTGTGTTATTGGCAAAGTGAATATTTGGAAGCCCATAGAGGGCTATGGTGAAAAAGGAAATATCTTCCTTTAAAAACTGGAAAGAAGCTTTGTGAGAAACTGCATTGTGTTCTGTTAATTCATCTCACAGAGTTACATATTTCCCTTCAGGAAGCCTTTCTCTAAGACTGTTCTTGTGGAATTGGCAAAGTGATATTTGGAAGCCCATAGAGGGCTATGGTGAAAAAGGAAATATCTTCCGTTAAAATCTGGAAAGAAGCTTTCTGAGAAACTGCATTTTGTTCTGTTAATTCATCTCACAGAGTTACATATTTCCCCTCAGGAAGCCTTTCTCTAAGACTGTTCTTGTGGAATTGGCAAAGTGATATTTGGAAGCCCATAGAGGGCTATGGTGAAAAAGGAAACATCTTCCTTTAAAAACTGGAAAGAAGCTTTCTGAGAAACTGCATTGTGTTCTGTTAATTTATCTCACATAGTTACACATTTCCCCTCAGGAAGCCTTTCTCTAAGACTGTTCTTGTGGAATTCGCAAAGTGATATTTGGAAGCCCATAGAGGACAATGGTGAAAAAGGAAATATCTTCCGTTAAAAACGGGAAAGAAGCTTTCTGAGAAACTGCATTGTGTTCTGTTAATTCATCTCACAGAGTTACATATTTCCCCTCAGGAAGCCTTTCTCTAAGACTGTTCTGGTGGAATTGGCAAAGTGATATTTGGAAGCCCATAGAGGGCTATGGTGAAAGCGAAAATATCTTCGGTTAAAAACTGGAAAGAAGCTATCTGAGAAACTGCTTTGTGTTCTGTTAATTCATCTCACAGAGTTACATCTTGCCTTTCAAGAAGCCTTTCGCTAAGGCTGTTCTTGTGGAATTGGCAAAGTGATATTTGGAAACCCATAGAGGGCAATGGTGAAAAAGGAAATATCTTCCGTTAAAAACAGGAAAGAAGCTTTCTGAGAAACTGCTTTGTGTTCTGTTAATTCATCTCACAGAGTTACAGGTTTCCCTTCAAGAAGCCCATCGCTAAGACTGTTCTTGTGGAATTGGCAAAGTGATATTTGGAAGCTCATGGAGGGCTGTGGTGAAAAAGGAAATATCTTCCGTTAAAAACTGGAAAGAAGCTTTCTGAGAACCTGCTTTGTGTTCTGTTAATTCATCACACAGAGTTACAGCTTTCCCTTCAGGAAGCCTTTCTCTAAGACTGTTCTTGTGGAATTGGCAAAGTGATATTTGGAAGCCCATAGAGGGCTATGGTGAAAGCGGAAATATCTTCGGGTAAAACCTGGAAAGAAGCTTTCTGAGAAACTGCTTTGTGTTCTGTTAATTCATCTCACAGTGTTACATCTTTCCCTTCAAGAAGCCTTTCGCTAAGGCTGTTCTTGTGGAATTGGCAAAGTGATATTTGGAAGCCCATAGAGGGCAATGGTGAAAAGGAAATATCTTCCGTTAAAACTGGAAAAAGCTTTCTGAGAAACTGCTTTGTGTTCTGTTAATTCATCTCACAGAGTTACATCTTTCCCTCAGGAAGCCTTTCTCTAAGACTGTTCTTGTGGAATTGGCAAAGTGATATTTGGAAGCCCATAGAGGCTATGGTGAAAAAGAAATATCTTCGGTTAAAACTGGAAAGAAGCTTTCTGAGGAACTGCTTTGTGTTCTGTTAATTCATCTCACAGAGTTACAGCTTTCCCTTCAGGAAGCCGTTCTCTAAGACTGTTCTTGTGGAATTGGCAAAGTGATATTTGGAAGCCCATAGAGGGCTACGGTGAAAACGGAAATATCTTCGGGTAAAAACTTGAAAGAAGCTTTCTGAGAAACTGCTTTGTGTTCTGTTAATTCATCTCACAGAGTTACAGCTTTCCTTCAGGAAGCCTTTCTCTAAGACTGTTCTTGTGGAATTGGCAAAGTGATATTTGGAAGCCCATAGAGGGCTATGGTGAAAAAGAAATATCTTCGGTTAAAACTGGAAGAAGCTTTCTGAGAAACTGCTTTGTGTTCTGTTAATTCATCTCACAGAGTTACATCTTTCCCTTCAAGAAGCCTTTCGCTAAGGCTGTTCTTGTGGAATTTGCAAAGTGATATTTGGAAGCCCATAGAGGGCAATGGTGAAAAAGGAACTATCTTCCGTTAAAAACTGGAAAGAAGCTTTCTGAGAAACTGCTTTGCGTTCTGTTAATTCATCTCACAGAGTTACAGCTTTCCCTTCAAGAAGCCTTTCGCTAGGGCTGTTCTTGTGGAATTGGCAAAGTGATATTTGGAAGCCCATAGAGGGCTATGGTGAAAAAGGAATTATCTTCCGTTAAAAACTAGAAAGAAGTTTCTGAGAAACTGATTTCTGTTCTGTTAATTCACCTCACAAAGTTCCAGCTTTCACCTCAAGAAGCCTTTCTCTGAGACTGTTCTTGTGGAATTTGCAAAGTGATATTTGGAAGCCCATATAGGGCTAGGGTGAAAAAGGAAATATCTTCCATTAAAAACTGGAAAGAAGCTTTCTGAGAAAGTGCTTTGTGTTTTGTTAATTCATCTCAGAGAGTTGCATCTTTCCTTTCAAGAAGCCTGTCTCTAAGTCTGTTCTTCCTGGATTGGCAAAGAGATATTTGAATGCACACAGACGGCAATGGTGAAAAAGGAAATATCTTCCGTTAAATACTGGAAAGAAGATTTCTGAGAAACTGTTTTGCGTTCTGTTAATTCATCTCACAGATTTACAGCTTTCCCCTCAAGAAGCCTTTCGCTAGGGCTGTTCCTCTGGAATTGGCAAAGTGATATTTGGAAGCCCATAGAGGGCTATGGTGAAAAAGGAAATATCTTCGGTTAAAAACTGGAAAGAAGCTTTCTGAGAAACTGCTTTCTGTTCTGTTAATTCATCTCACAGAGTTAAATCTTTCCCTTCAAGAAGACTTTCGCTAAGGCTGTTCTTGTGGAATTGGCGAAGTGACATTTGGAAGCCCATAGAGGGCTACGGTGAAAAAGGAAATATCTTCCATTAAATACTGGAAAGAAGCTTTCTGAGAAACTGCTTTGTGTTCTGTTAATTCATCTCACTGAGTTACATCTTTCCCTTCAAGAAGCCTGTCGCTAAGTGTGTTCTTGTGGAATTGGCAAAGTGATATTTGGAAGCCCATAGAGGGCTATGGTAAAAAAGGAAATATCTTCCGTTAAATACTAGAAAGAAGGTTTCTGAAAAACTGCTTTGTGTTCTCTTAATTCATCTCACAGAGCTACATCTTTCCCTTCAAGAAGCCTTTCGCTAAGGCTGTTCTTGTTGAATTGGCAAAGTGATATTTGGAAGCCCAAAGGGGGCAATGGTGAAAAAGGAAATATCTTCCGTTAAATACTGGAAAGAAGCTTTCTGAGAAACTGCTTTGTGTTCTGTTAATTCATCTCACAGAGTTACATCTTTCCCTTCAAGAAGCCTTTCGCTTAGGCTCTACTTGTGGAATTGGCAAAGTGATATTTGGAAGCCCATAGTGGGCTATGGTGAAAAAGGAAATATCTTCGTTTAAAAACTGGAAAGAAGCTTTCTGAGAAACTGCTGTGTGTTCTGTTAATTCATCTCACAGAGTTACATATTTTTCTACAAGAAGCCTTTCGCTAAGGCTGTTCTTGTGGAATTGGCAAAGTGATATTTGGAAGCCCATAGAGGGCAATGGTGAAAGCGGAAATATCTTCGGTTGAAAACTGGAAAGAAGCTTTCTGATTAACTGCTTTGTGTTCTGTTAATTCCTCTCACACAGTTACATCTTTCCCTTCAAGAAGCCTTTCGCTAAGGCTGTTCTTGTGGAATTGGCAAAGTGATATTTGGATGCCCATAGAGGGCCATGGTGAAAAAGGAAATATCTTCCGTTAAAAAGTGGAAAGAAGCTTTCTGAGAAACTGCTTTCTGTTCTGTTAATTCATCTCACAGAGTTACATCTTTCCCTTCAAGAAGCCTTTCGCTAAGGCTGTTCTTGTGGAATTGGCAAAGTGATGTTTGGAAGCCCATAGAGGGCTATGGTGAAAAAGGAAATATCTTCCGTTAAATACTGGAAAGAAGCTTTCTGAGAAACTGCTTTGTGTTCTGTTAATTCATCTCACAGAGTTACAGCTTTCCCCTCAGGAAGCCTTTCTCTATGACTGTTCTTGTGGAATTGGCAAAGTGATATTTGGAAGCCCATAGGGGGCTATGGTGAAAGCGGAAATATCTTCGGTTAAAAACTGTAAAGAAGCTTTCTGAGAAACTGCTTTGCGTTCTGTTAATTCATCTCACAGTGTTACATCTTTCCCTTCAGGAAGCCTTTTGCTAAGGCTGTTCTTCTGGAATCGGCAAAGTGATATTTGGAAACCCACAGAGGGCAATGGTGAAAAAGGAAATATCTTCCGTTAAAAACTGGAAAGAAGCTTTCTGAGAAACTGCTTTGTGTTCTGTTAATTCATCTCACAGAGTAACAGCTTTCCCTTCAAGAAGCCTTTCGCTAAGGCTGTTCCTGTGGAATTGGCAAAGTGATATTTGGAAGCCCCTAGAAGGCTATGGTGACAAAGGAAATATTTTCATTAAAAACTGGAAAGAAGCTTTCTGAGAAACTCCTTTGTGTTCCGTTAATTCATCTCACAGAGTTACAGCTTTCCCCTCAGGAAGCGTTTCTCTAAGACTGTTTTTGTGAAACTGGCAAAGTGATATTTGGAAGCCCATAGAGGGCTATGGTGAAAGGGGAAATATCTTCGGTTAAAAACTGGAAAGAAGCTCTCTGAGAAACTGCTTTGTGTTCTGTTAATTCATCTCACAGAGTTACATCTTTCCCTTCAAGAAGCCTTTCGCTAAGGCTGTTCTTGTGGAATTGGCAAAGTGATCTTTGGAAGCCCTTAGAGGACAATGGTGAAAAAGGAAAAATCTTCCGTTAAAAACTGGAAAGAAGGTTTCTGAGAAACTGCTTTGTGTTCTGTTAATTCATCTCACAGAGTTACATCTTTCCCTTCAAAAGCCTTTCGCTAAGGCTGTTCTTGTGGAATTGGCAAAGTGATATTTGGAAGCCCATAGAGGGCTGCGGTGAAAAAGGAAATATCTTCCGTTAAATACTGGAAAGAAGCTTTCTGAGAAACTGCTTTGTGTTCTGTTAATTCATCTCACAAAGTTACAGCTTTCACCTCAAGAAGCCTTTCTCTAAGACTGTTCTTGTGGAATTTACAAAGCGATATGTGGAAGCCCATAGAGGGCTCTGGTGAAAAAGGAAATATCTTCCGTTAAATACTGGAAAAAATATTTCTGAGAAGCTGTTTTGTGTTCTCTTAATTTATCCCACAGAGTTACATCTTTCCCTTCAAGAAGCCTTTCGCTAAGTCTGTTCTTGTGGAATAGGCAAAGTGATATTTGGAAGCCCATAGAGGGCTATGGTGAAAAAGGAAATATCTTCCTTTAAAAACTGGAAAGAAGCTTTCTCAGAAACTGCTTTGTGTTCTTATAATTCATCTCACAGAGTTACATCATTCCCTTCAAGAAGCCTTTCGCAAAGGCTGTTCTTGTGGAATTGGCAAAGTGATATTTGGAAGCCCATAGAGGGCTATGGTGAAAAAGAATATATCTTCGGTTAAAAACTGGAAAGAAGCTTTCTGAGAAACTGCTTTGTGTTCTGTTAATTCATCTCACAGAGTTACATCTTTCCCTTCAATAAGCCTTTCGCTAGGGCTGTTCTTGTGGAATTGGCAAAGTGATATATGGAAGCCCATAGACGGCTATGGTGAAAAAGGAAATATCTTCCGTTAAATACTGGAAAGAAGCTTTCTAAGAAACTGCTTTGTGTTCTGTTAATTCATCTCACAGAGTTACATCTTTCCCTTCAAGAAGCCTTTCGCTAAGGCTGTTCTTGTGGAATTGGCAAAGTGATATTTGGAAGCCCATAGAGGGCAACGGTGAAAAAGGAAATATCTTTCGTTAAAAACTGGAAAGAAGCTTTCTGAGAAACTGCTTTTTGTTCTGTTAATTCATCTCACAGTGTTACATCTTTCCCTTCAAGAAGCCTTTCGCTAAGTCTGTTCTTGTGAAATTGGCAAAGTGATATTTGGAAGCCCCTAGAGGGCTACGGTGAAAGCGGAAATATCTTCGGTTGAAAACTGGAAAGAAGCTTTCTGAGAAACTGCTTTTGTTCTGTTAATTCATCTCACAGTGTTACATCTTTCCTTCAAGAAGCCTTCGCTAAGGCTGTTCTTGTGAAATTGGCAAAGTGATATTTGGAAGCCCCTAGAGGGCTACGGTGAAAGCGGAAATATCTTCGGTTGAAAACTGGAAAGAAGCTTTATGAGAAACTGCTTTGTGTTCTGTTAATTCATCTCACAGAGTTACATCTTTCCCTTCAAGAAGCCTTTCGCTAAGGCTGTTCTTGTTGAATTGGCAAAGTGATATTTGGAAGCCCATAGAGGGCTATGGTGAAAAGGGAATATCTTCGGTTAAAAACTGTAAAGAAGCTTTCTGAGAAACTGCTTTGTGTTCTGTTGATTCATCTCACAGAGTTACAGCTTTCACCTCAAGAAGCCTTTCTCTAAGACTGTTCTTTTGGAATTTGCAAAGTGATATTTGGAAGCCCATAGAGGGCTATGGTGAGAAAGGAAATATCTTCCTTTAAAAACTGGAAAGAAGCTTTCTGAGAAACTTCTTTGTGTTCTGATAATTCATCTCACAGAGTTACATCATTCCCTTCAAGAAGCCTTTCGCAATAGCTGTTCTTGTCGAATTGGCAAAGTGATATTTGGAAGCCCATAGAGGGCTATGGTGAAAAAGAATATATCTTCGGTTAAAAACTGGAAAGAAGATTTCTGAGAAACTGGTTTGTGTTCTGTTAATTCATCTCACAGAGTTACATCTTTCCCTTCAATAAGCCTTTCGCTAACGCTGTTCTTGTCGAATTGGCAAAGTGATATTTGGAAGCCCATAGAGGGCTATGGTGAAAAAGGAAATATCTTCCGTTAAACACTGGAAAGAAGCATTCTAAGAAACTGCTTGTGTTTTGTTAATTCATCTCACAGAGTTACATCTTTCCCTTCAAGAAACCTTTCGCTAAGGCTGTTCTTGTGGAATTGGCAAAGTGATATTTGGAAGCCCATAGAAGGCTACGGTGAAAAAGGAAATATCTTCCGTTAAAAACTGGAAAGAAGCTTTCTGAGAAACTGGTTTGTGTTCTGTTAATTCATCTCACAGAGTTACATCTTTCCCTTCAATAAGCCTTTCGCTAACGCTGTTCTTGTGGAATTGGCAAAGTGATATTTGGAAGCCCATAGAGGGCTATGGTGAAAAAGGAAATATCTTCCGTTAAACACTGGAAAGAAGCATTCTAAGAAACTGCTTGTGTTTTGTTAATTCATCTCACAGAGTTACATCTTTCCCTTCAAGAAACCTTTCGCTAAGGCTGTTCTTGTGGAATTGGCAAAGTGATATTTGGAAGCCCATAGAAGGCTACGGTGAAAAAGGAAATATCTTCCGTTAAAAACTGGAAAGAAGCTTTCTGAGAAACTGCTTTGTGTTCTGTTAATTCATCTCACAGAGTTACAGCTTTCCCCTCAGGAAGCCTTTCTCTAAGACTGTTCTTGTGGAATTGGCAAAGGGATATTTGGAAGTCCATAGAGGGCTATGGTGAAAGCGGAAATATCTTCGGTTAAAAAGTGGAAAGAAGCTTTCCGAGAAACTGCTTTGTGTTCTGTTAATTCATCTCACAGATTTACATCTTTCCCTTCAAGAAGCCTTTCGCTAAGTCTGTTCTTGTGGAATTGGCAAAGTGATATTTGGAAGCCCATAGAGGGCAATGGTGAAAAGGGAAATATCTTCCGTTAAAAACTGGAAAAAGCTTTCTGAGAAACTGCTTTGTGTTCTGTTAATTCATCTCAGAGAGTTACAGATTTCCCTTCAAGAAGCCTTTCTCTAAGGCTGTTCTTGTGGAATTTGCAAAGTGATATTTGGAAGCCCTTAGAGGGCTATGGTGAAAAAGGAAATATCCTCCTTTAAAAACTGGAAAGAACCTTTGTGAGGAACTGCTTTGTGTTCTGATAATTCATCTCACAGAGTTTCATCTTTCCCTTCAAGAAGCCTTTCGCTAAGGCTGTTCTTGTGGAATCGGCAAAGTGATATTTGGAAGCCCATACAGGGCAACTGTCAAAAAGGAAATATCTTCCGTTAAAAACTGTAAAGAAGGTTTCTGAGAAATTGCTTTTTGTTCTGTTAATTCATCTCACAGAGTTACAGCTTTCCCCTCAGGAAGCCTTTCTCTAGGACTGTTCTTGTGGAATTGGCAAAGTGATATTTGGAAGCCCATAGAGGGCTCTGGTGAAAGCGGAAATATCTTCGGTTAAAAAGTGGAAAGAAGCTTTCTGAGAAACTGCTTTGTGTTCTCTTAATTCATCTCACTGAGTTACATCTTTCCCTTCAAGAAGCCTTTCGCGAAGGCTGTTCTTGTGGAATTGGCGAAGTGATATTTGGAAGCCCATAGAGGACAGTGGTGAAAAAGGAAATATCTTCCGTTAAAAACTGGAAAGAAGCTTTCTGAGAAACTGCTTTTTGTTCTGTTAATTCATCTCACAGAGTTACAGCTTTCCCCTCAGGAAGCCTTTCTCTAGGACTGTTCTTGTGGAATTGGCAAAGTGATATTTGGAAGCCCATAGAGGGCTATGGTGAAAGAGGAAATATCTTCGGGTAAAAAGTGGAAAGAAGCTTTCTGAGAAACTGCTTTGTGTTCTGTTAATTCATCTCACTGAGTTACATCTTTCCCTTCAAGAAGCCTTTCGCTAAGGCTGTTCTTGTGGAATTGGCGAAGTGATATTTGGAAGCCCATAGATGGCAATGGTGAAAAAGGAAATATCTTCCGTTAAAAACTGGAAAGAAGCTTTCTGAGAAACTGCTTTGTGTTCTGTTAATTCATCTCAAAGAGTTACATCTTTCCCTTCAAGAAGCTTTTCGCTAAGGCTGTTCTTGTGGAATTGGCAAAGTGATATTTGGAAGCCCAAAGAGGGCTATGGTGAAAAAGGAAATATCTTCCGTTAAAAACTGGAAAGAAGCTTTCTGAGAAACTGCTTTGTGTTCTGTTAATTCATCTCACAGAGTTACATCTTTCCCTTCAAGAAGCCTTTCGCTAAGGCTGTTCTTGTGGAATCGGCAAAGTGATATTTGGAAGCCCATACAGGGCAACTGTGAAAAAGGAAATATCTTCCGTTAAAAACTGGAAAGAAGCTTTCTGAGAAACTGCTTTGTGTTCTGTTAATTCATCTCACAGAGTTACAGCTTTCCCCTCAGGAAGCCTTTCTCTAAGACTGTTCTTGTGGAATTGGCAAAGTGATATTTGGAAGCCCATAGAGGGCTATGGTGAAAGCGGAAATATCTTCGGTTAAAAAGTGGAAAGAAGCTTTCTGAGAAACTGCTTTGTGTTCTGTTAATTCATCTCACTGAGTTACATCTTTCCCTTCAAGAAGCCTTTCGCTAAGGCTGTTCTTGTGGAATTGGCGAAGTGATATTTGGAAGCCCATAGAGGACAGTGGTGAAAAAGGAAATATCTTCCGTTAAAAACTGGAAAGAAGCTTTCTGAGAAACTGCTTTGTGTTCTGTTAATTCATCTCACAGAGTTACAGCTTTCCCCTCAGGAAGCCTTTCTCTAGGACTGTTCTTGTGGAATTGGCAAAGTGATATTTGGAAGCCCATAGAGGGCTATGGTGAAAGCGGAAATATCTTCGGGTAAAAAGTGGAAAGAAGCTTTCTGAGAAACTGCTTTGTGTTCTGTTAATTCATCTCACTGAGTTACATCTTTCCCTTCAAGAAGCCTTTCGCTAAGGCTGTTCTTGTGGAATTGGCGAAGTGATATTTGGAAGCCCATAGATGGCAATGGTGAAAAAGGAAATATCTTCCGTTAAAAACTGGAAAGAAGCTTTCTGAGAAACTGCTTTGTGTTCTGTTAATTTATCTCACAGAGTTACATCTTTCCCTTCAAGAAGCCTTTCGCTAAGGCTGTTCTTGTGGAATTGGCAAGTGATATTTGGAAGCCCATAGAGGGCTATGGTGAAAAAGGAAATATCTTCCGTTAAAAACTGGAAAGAAGCTTTCTGAGAAACTGCTTTGTGTTCTGTTAATTCATCTCACAGTGTTACATCTTTCCCTTCAAGAAGCCATTCGCTAAGGCTGTTCTTGTGGAATCGGCAAAGTGGTATTTGGAAGCCCATACAGGGCAACTGTGAAAAAGGAAATATCTTCCGTTAAAAACTGGAAAGAAGCTTTCTCTGAAACTGCTTTGTGTTCTGTTAATTCATCTCACAGAGTTACAGCTTTCCCCTCAGGAAGCCTTTCTCTATGACTATTCTTGTGGAATTGGCAAAGTGATATTTGGAAGCCCATAGAGGGCTATGGTGGAAGCGGAAATATCTTCGGTTAAAAAGTGGAAAGAAGCTTTCTGAGAAACTGCTTTGTGTTCTGTTAATTCATCTCACTGAGTTACATCTTTCCCTTCAAGAAGCCTTTCGCTAAGCCTATTCTTGTGGAATTGGCGAAGTGATATTTGGAAGCCCATAGAGGCTATGGTGAAAAGAAATATCTTCCGTTAAAACTGGAAGAAGCTTTCTGAGAAACTGCTTTTGTTCTGTTAATTCATCTCACAGAGTTACAGCTTTCACCTCAAGAAGCCTTTCTAAGGCTGTTCTTGTGGAATTAGCAAAGTGATATTTGGAAGCCCATAGGGCTATGGTGAAAGCGGAAATATCTTCGTTAAAACTGGAAGAAGCTTTCTGAGAAACTGCTTTGTGTTCTGATAATTCATCTCACAGGTTACATCTTTCCTTCAGAAGCCTTTCGCTAAGGCTGTTCTTGTGGAATTGGCAAAGTGATATTTGGAAGCCCATAGGGCTATGGTGAAAGCGGAAATATCTTCGTTAAAACTGGAAAGAAGCTTGAGAAACTGCTTTGTGTTCTGATAATTCATCTCACAGGTTACATCTTTCCCTTCAGAAGCCTTTCTCTAAGACTGTTCTTGTGGAATTTGCAAAGTGATATTTGGAAGCCCATAGGGCTATGGTGAAAGCGGAAATATCTTCGTTAAAACTGGAAAGAAGCTTGAGAAACTGCTTTTGTTCTGTTAATTCATCTCACAGAGTTACAGCTTTCCCTCAGGAAGCCTTTCGCTAAGACTGTTCTTGTGGAATTAGCAAAGTGATATTTGGAAGCCCATAGGGCTATGGTGAAAGCGGAAATATCTTCGTTAAAACTGGAAAGAAGCTTTCTGAGAAACTGCTTTTGTTCTGTTAATTCATCTCAAAGAGTTACATCTTTCCTTCAGAAGCCTTTCGCTAAGACTGTTCTTGTGGAATTGGCAAAGTGATATTTGGAAGCCCATAGAGGCTATGGTGAAAGCGGAAATATCTTCGGTTAAAAACTGGAAAGAAGCTTGAGAAACTGCTTTTGTTCTGTTAATTCATCTCACAGTTACATCTTTCCTTCAGAAGCCTTTCGCTAAGCTGTTCTTGTGGAATTAGCAAAGTGATATTTGGAAGCCCATAGGGCTATGGTGAAAGCGGAAATATCTTCGTTAAAACTGGAAAGAAGCTTGAGAAACTGCTTTTGTTCTGTTAATTCATCTCACAGAGTTACAGCTTTCCCTCAGGAAGCCTTTCGCTAAGACTGTTCTTGTGGAATCGGCAAAGTGATATTTGGAAGCCCATAGGGCTATGGTGAAAGCGGAAATATCTTCGTTAAAACTGGAAAGAAGCTTTCTGAGAAACTGCTTTTGTTCTGTTAATTCATCTCACAGAGTTACAGCTTTCACCTCAAGAAGCCTTTCGCTAAGACTGTTCTTGTGGAATTTGCAAAGTGATATTTGGAAGCCCATAGAGGCTATGGTGAAAGCGGAAATATCTTCGGTTAAAAACTGGAAGAAGCTTTCTGAGAAACTGCTTTTGTTCTGTTAATTCATCTCACAGGTTACATCTTTCCTTCAGAAGCCTTTCGCTAAGACTGTTCTT
>JAKFHT010000734.1:0-49853 GCA_023783455.1 Erythrocebus patas
CAACAATCTTTTGGTAAGGTATTGGGGCTTAGAATATCTGTTTTGTGCTCTCTTCCTTCTGGTTCAGGGTTGATCTGCTATGATAAATATTTTATTTGGGGGATTTTTTGGTACTGGACAATAAACAGGGCCACAGCTGATTGCCACAGACAATTTTCTAATTTAGAGGACAGTGACAGCTGACAGGATGGGTCACTTGGTTTGTGATTGGCAAACTAAGCCCATTTGTCGAGGTTTCTAGGTTAGTGAATGCTCAGAAATGAAGGGTATTCTAGAAAAAACTGCTTTTTATAGGCCCAGCACGCTTCCGCTGCACAACTCTGCTATCAAAAAGACTTTTTTTTTTTTTAGACAGAGTCTTCCTCTGTTGCCCAGACTAGAATGCAGTAGCAAGATCTCTGCTCACTGCAACCTCCACCTTCCATTTTATGCATGCTTTTCTCAATGCTTTTGACTTTAGTAGTGGTAGAGGGAATGCCATGTTACTTGACCTCTGTACAAAAGTCAGGAGGCTTGGCAGGGTTTACGCCCCAGGCAGTTAACCTTTCGCAAATCCCTTTACCTGCATTAATCTCCCAGTCAGCAAAGTCAGAATAATACCACTCACCCTAATTACCTGAGAGGATTCTGGAAAATATATAACAACCTGTGGAAAATCTAAAACACGCATGCTCTTCTTTTTCCTGGAGTGATGAATTTTTAAACCTTCATGAATAGAAAGATTGCTGTGATTTAAACTCCAAATTCTTTCGGCTATATAGTTTTAACATTTTATAGGTTCTAAATTGGATGTTTCTCAGCAATCAGTGTTTCTCCATTGATTACCTGCATTCAAATCATCTGGATTGCTTGTTAAAATGACAACCCCTCCACCTGCAGGCAATCTCTCTCTCTCTCTCTCTCTCTCTCTCTCTCTCTCTCTCTCTCTCTTTCACACACACACAGAGTGAATTTGGAACCTCTGGGTGTGGCACACCAGCACCTAAATTGTAATAAATCTTCAGGTCATTCTTTCCTTTAAACTTTGAGAACCACTGCTCCAAAACCCCTAAAGACTCCATTAGAATGTTTTAGCTGTCATCAGGTGTTACAGGAGAAGATGATACACTGAAGATACAGCTGAGAATGTCAGTGGAGGAGAGATTTGAAGTGAGAATCTGCCTAAGGTCAGGAGAACACTTGTTTTCAGATTAAGTTCTGTGGTGTGGGGCCATGTTCGCTTGCCTTAGCATCCATTCTTCTTCACCCTTTCCTAATTGTTCCCATATGTGCTGTGACTTTCTCCCTTATTCCTGGGGAAAACTTAATCCCATCCCTTCTGTAGTGATTGGTTCATGAAGCCAAGAGACATGGGGACACATTTGTCAGGGGCTTCTGGGATAGCAGCAAGTGTGCTCCTAAAAGAATCCATCAAAGAGACAGCTTTCTCATCTGAATGCTGTGGTTGCTACTGTGATGCTGGGAATGGTTCAGCCAAAGGAGGAAAACCACCCTCAAAATCCTACTGCTGGCATGAAAGATAGACTAGAAGACAAAAAGGCAAACAAAACCAAAAGTCTTTTTTATTGCTTTATTATTTGACAAGTAAACAAAACCTAAAAGTCTCTGTGTGATTGTTGACACCCTGTATAAAGCCAGCTTCAAAGCCCAACCCAAATGGTACACTCAGAGAGTGTCTGCTTTGTGTGACTTGGCATTTTGGGCAGCTCTTGCCAAGGAAGTTTCTCTCCACCCAAGTGAGGCTGTCAAGGTGTTTCCTTAGCTTCACAAGCACGTGGTCAGTCAAGGAAGTAAATGCTTTTTAAAAACAAAATCTTTACTATAGCATATTTAACTGTTTTACTACACCTAAAGTTGCAGATTGGTTTACAAACCTTGTAAAGAATTATTTAGTGTTGCGATTATTAGTTTTTTAGGCAGTAACATCCTGGAAAATGTCTAATGGGCATGTCTTAAGCTTATTGGAATTAATCTCAAATACAATATTGAATAGACTCAGTTCAGTTTTCTTCAAGTATCATATTTCAGAAACCCGAGGCCTGTCTGGTGAGGAGCAGTCAGCCTCATCAAGGAGGAAGTCCCATCAGTAGAGGCTTGCCTTTCTGTTTGAAATAACATTGTGGCATATTTTTGTACAGTTTTCTTGAATATTGAAGTTGCTGAATTATTTGTTGAAGTCTAATTTCCATTCTGACTTTTAAACTTGTGTATTTTGTGGAACAGTAAGACTCACTTACAAGAAGTAACATGCTGTGTTTCTGGATGACATTCTTATCTGAATACAAAGCATGATGAGATGAGCAAAGTTAACATGGCAAGATTTCCTGGTTTCTCCCATACCTGTGACTATTGTCACCTGCACCCTGGGGTCCCCCATTCATGTATATTTCTCTTCTTGAAGCCTCCTGACATCAATCCCTGTCTGAGGCAATTTCTAGAACAAAAAAAAAAAAATGAAAACTATAACAAAAAGCCCTCTTCACTGATAATAAAAAAAGAGTCAAAAACATTGACTTGACCAGTGCTAGCGAGGTACGTTCTCATAGCCTATAAATATTTGGGATCTAAAATCAGAAAACTCAGGCGTCCATCAGACAACAATTTTGTCACAGAATTGCTTGTCATTGTTACCTGTAATACCAACTTGTTTTTGGTTTTCTTTTCCTAATTAACAAATGAAAAATAAAGTAGATTTTTTAAAGCTGAAAGCTACTTAAAGTGGTTTCAGGTTCTTTCTATACGCAGTGATGAGCACAGCACCTTTATCAAAATTGCCTCTGGATTCTCTTGAATCCTTCCAAATTAAAGTGACCCGAATCTGATTTCTTTTCTATTCAGTTAAAATTGTAACGGTGAAAGTAGGATTTGAACTCAATTACCTAATGTCTAAATCATTTATGACATTGAGTCTATTGTCCATATTAGCCATGCTTGTGTTATTTCTGAGCCTCAGCTTTTCAGGTGTATGAAGGAGATAATATCCTTGGATTTTTAATGGAAATTAAAGAAAATAAGGCATGTAAATCAGACTTTGTTGTTTATTGAAAAATTACTGTGTGTCAGACAGAATATATTTATAAAAATACGTTTTTACTGTACTCAATTACATGCATAATAACTTTAGCATCAGCTCATTCAGTAATCTGCAACCTCAGGAAACAGGCTTAGAGAGAAAGAATCAGTTTTTGGCCAGTCAGGGAACAGAGTAGCTGGAATTTCCCCTGGAGTCAGACTCTAAGCTGTGAGTGTCCTCACTTTGTGACTCTGGATAGCACCTACAGCGATAATAAACCAGGCATCTGAGAAATGGTTAACACTCCTGAACCTTTTGCACTTAATACATTTTATTTGAAGTGACTTAACCTGCAATGCAATTTAATTTTTAAACAATAAATGGAGAGTTAGAAGGAATAAGCAGACTTTGTGCTTGAACTGCAATCTTGTGTCCATGAGCCGAATCTTTCATATGGTAAAGCAGGTTTCAAACAACAGTGTTTATTTTTTATGTACATTATGAAAAGTCAAATGGTGTTTCTGGTTTTAGATCCTTAAGGAATCGCCACACTGTCTTCCACAATGGTTGAACTAATTTACACTCCCACCAACAGGGTAAAAGCTTTCTTATTTCTCCACAGCCTCTCCAATATCTGTTGTTTCCAGACTTTTTAATGATCGCCATTCTAACTGGCATGAGATGGTATCTCATTGTGATTTTGATTTGCATTTCTCTAATGACCAGTGATGATGAGCTTTTTTTCATATGTTTGTTGGATGCATAAACGTCTTCTCTTGAGAAGTGTCTGTTCATATTCTTCATCCACATTTTGATGGGTTTGTTTGATTTTTTTCTTTTAAATTTGTTTAGGTTCCTTGTAGATTCTGCATATTAGACCTTTGTCAGATGAGTAGACTGCACCATTTTTCTCCCATTCTGTAGGTTACCTGTTCATTGTGATGATAGTTTCTTTTGCTGAGCAGAAGCTCTTTAGTTTACTTAAATCCCATTTGTCAATTTTGGCTTTTGTTGCAATTGCTTTTGGTGTTTTAGTCATGAAGTCTTTGCCCATGCCTATGTCCTGAATGGTGTTGCCTAGGTTTTCTCTAGGGTTTTTATAGCTTTAGGTTTTACATTTAAGTCTTTATTCAATCTTGAGTTAATTTTTTTTAATAAAGTATAAGGAAGGGGTCCAGTTTCTGTTTTCTGTGTTTGGCTAGCCAGTTTCTCCAGTACCATTTATTAAATAGGGAATCCTTTACCCATTGCTTGTTTTTGTCAGGTTTGTCGAAGATCAGATGGTTGGGCCGGGCGCGGTGGCTCAAGCCTGTAATCCCAGCACTTTGGGAGGCCGAGACGGGTGGATCACGAGGTCAGGAGATCGAGACCATCCTGGCTAACACGGTGAAACCCCGTCTCTACTAAAAAATACAAAAAAAAAAAACTAGCCGGGCGAGGTGGCAGGCTCCTGTAGTCCCAGCTACTCGGGAGGCTGAGGCAGGAGAATGGCGTAAACCCGGGAGGCGGAGCTTGCAGTGAGCTGAGATCTGGCCACTGCACTCCAGCCCGGACAACAGAGCAAGACTCCGTCTCAAAAAAAAAAAAAAAAAAAAAAAAAGATCAGATGGTTGTAGATGTGTGGTGTTATTTCCGAGGCCTCTGTTCTGTTCCATTGGTCTATACATCTACTTTGGTCCCAGTACCATGCTGTTTTGGTTACTGAAGCCATGAAGTATAGTTTGAAGTCAGGTAGCGTGATGCCTCCAGTTTTGTTCTTTTTGCTTAGGACTGTCTTGTCTATACGAGCTCTTTTTTGGTTCCATATGAAATTTAAAGTAGGGTTTTTTTTTTTTCTAGTTCCATGAAGAAAGTCAATGGTAGCTATTGATACAAGTCAATAGCATTGTATCTATAAATTACTTTGGACCATATGGCCATTTTCATGATCTTGAATCTTCCTATCCATGAGCATGGAATGTTTTTCCATTTGTTTGTGTCGTCTCTTATTTCCTTGAGCAGTGGTTTGTGGTTCTCTTTTAAGAGGTCCTTCATATCCCTTGTAAGTTGTATTCCTAGGTATTTTATTCTCTTTGTAGCAATTGTGAATAGGAGTTCACAAATGATTTGGATCTCTGCTTGTCTATTGTTGGTGTATAGGAACACTTGTGATTTTTGCACATTGATTTTGTATCCTGAGACTTTGCTGAAGTTGCTTATCAGTTTAAGGAGATTTTGGGCTGAGACGATGGGGTTTTCTAAATACACAATCTTGTTGTCTGCAAACAGAGACTATTTGACTTCCTCTCTTCCTATTTGAATACCTTTATTTCTTTCTGTTGCCTGATTGGTCTGGCCAGGTCTTCCAATACTATGTTGAATAGGAGTGGTGAGAAAGGGCATACTTGTCTTGTGCCTGTTTTCAAAGGGAATGCTTTCAGCTTTTACCCATTCAGTATGATATTGGCTATGTGCTTAACAGAAATAGCTCTTACTACTTTGAGATATGTTCCATCAATACCTAGTTTATTGAGAGTTTTTAGCATGAAGTGGTGTTGAATTTTACTGAAGGCCTTTTCTGCATCTATTCAGATAATCGTGTGTTTTTTGTCATTGATTCTGTTTATGTGTGGATTATATTTATTGATTTGTGTATGTTGAATCAGTCTTGCATCTCAGGGATGAAGTCAACTTGATCATGGTGGATAAGCTTTTTGATGTACTGCTAGATTCATTTTGCCAGTATTTTATTGAGTATTTTCATGTTAATGTTCATCAGGGATATTGGCCTGAAATTTTCTTTTTTTGTTGTGTTTCTGCCAGGTTTTGGAATCAGAATGATGCTGGCCTCATAAAATGAGTTAGGGAGGTGTCCCTCTTTTTCTGTTGTTTGGAATAGTTTCAGAAGGAATGGTACCAGATCCTCTTTGTACCTCTGGTAGAAGCCAACTGTGAATCCATCTGGTCCTGGACTTTTTTTGGTTGGTAGTCTATTAATTACTGCCTCAATTTCAGAAGTTGTTACTGGTCTATTCAGGGATTTGACTTCTTCCTTGTTTAGTCTTGGGAGGGTGTATGTGTCCAGGAATTTATCCATTTCTTCTAGATTTTCTAGTTTATTTGCATGTAGGTGTTTATAGTACTTTTTGATGGTAGTTTGTATTTCTGTGGCATCAGTGGTGATATCCCCTTTGCCATTTTTTATTGTGTCTATTTGATTCTTCTCTGTTGTTTTCTTTATTAGTTTGTCTAGTGGTCTACCTATTTTGTTAATCTTTTCATAAAACCAGCTCCTAGATTCATCGATTTTTTGAAGGGTTTTTTGTGTCTATATCTTTTTCAGTTCTGCTCTGATCTTAGTTATTTCTTGTCTTCTGCTGGCTTTTGAATTTGTTTGCTCTTGCTTCTCTAGTTCTGTTAATTGTGATGTTAGGGTGTCGAATTTAGATCTTTCTCACTTTCTGATGTGGGCATTTAGTGCTATAAATTTCCCTCTAAAGACTGCTGTAGCTGTGTCTCAGAGGTTGGGATATGTTGTGTCTTTGTTGTCATTGATTTCAATAACTTATTTATTTCTGTCTTAATTTCGTTTTTTACCCAGTAGTCATTCAAGAGCAGGTTGTTCAGTTTCCATGTAGTTGTGCAGTTTTGAGTTAGTTTCTTAATCTTGAATTCTAATTTGATTGCACTGTGGTCTTAGAGACTGTTTGTTATAGTTTTTGTTCTTTTACATTTGCCAAGGAGTGTTGTACTTCCAATTGTGTGGTCGATTTTAGAATACATGCTATGTGTTGCTAAGAAAAATGTATATTCTGTTGATTTGGGGTGGAGAGTCCTGTAGATGTCTCTTAGGTCCACTTGGTCCAGAGCTGAGTTCAAGTCCTGAATATCCTTGTTAATTTTCTGTCTCATTGATCTGTCTAATACTGATAGTGGGGTGTTCAAGTCTCCCACTATTATTATGTGGGAGTCTAAGTCTCTTTGTAGGTCTCTTAGAACTTTCTTTATGAATCCGAGTGCCCCTGTATTGGGTGCATATATATTTAGGAGAGTTAGCTCTTCTTGTTGCATTGATCCCTTTACCATTATGTAATGCCCTACTCTGTCTCTTTTGACCTTTGTTTGTTTAAAGTCTGTTTTATAAGAGACTAGGATTCCAACTCCTGCTTTTTTTGCTTTCCATTTGCTTGGTACATATTCTTCCATCCCTTTATTTTGAGCCTATGTGTGTCTTTGCACATGAGATGGGTCTCCTGAATACAGCACGCTGATAGGTCTTGACTATATAGTTTGCCAGTCTGTGTCTTTTAATTGGGGCATTTAGCACTTTTACATTTAAGGTTAAAATTGTTATGTGTGAATTTGATCCTATCATCATGATACCAGCTGGTTATTTTGCACGTTGGATGATGCAGTTTCCTCATAGTGTCATTGGTCTTTATATTTTCGTATATTTTTGCAGTGGCTGGTACCAGTTTTTCCTTTCCATATTTAGTGCTTCCTTCAGGAGCTCTTGTAAGGCAGGCCTGGTAGTAACAAAATCCCTCAGCATTTGCTTGTCTGGAAAGGATTTTATTTCTCCTTCACTTATGAAACTTAGTTTGGCTGGATATGAAATTCTGGGTTTAAAATTCTTTTCTTTAAAAATGTTGAATATTGGCCCCCACTGTCTTCTGGCTTTTAGGGTTTCTGCAGAGTATCTGTTGGTAGTCTGATGGACTTCCCTTTGTAGGTAACCCAACCTTTCTCTCTGGCTGCCCTTAACATTTTTTCCTTCATTTCAACCTTGGAGAATCTGAAGATTATGTGTCTTGGAGTTGTTCTTCTCAATAACAACTTAGTGGTGTTCTCTGTATTTCTTGAATTTGAATGTGTTCTTAGTGGTGTTCTCTGCATTTCTTGAATTTGAATGTGCTCTTAGTGGTGTTCTCTGCATTTCTTGAATTTGAATGTTGGCCTGTCTTGCTAGGTTGGGGAAGTTTTCCTGGAAAATATTCTGAAATGTGTTTCCAACTCTCTCCCCATCACTTTCAGGGACCTCAGTCAATTGTAAGTTTGGTCCAGTCCATATTTTTTGAAGGGTTTGTTTGTTCCTTTTCTTGTCTTCACATCTTATTTCAGTAAGTTGACCTTCAATCTCTGATATCCTTTCTTCTGCTTGATAGATTTGGCTATTGATACTTGTATATGCTTTACGACATTCTCATGCTCTGTTTTTCCACTCCATCAGGTCATTTATGTTCTTCTCTAAACTGGTTATTAGCAGTTCCTATAACCTTTGTCAAGGTTCTTGGTTTCCTTGCATTGGGCTAGAACATACTCCTTTAACTCAGAGAAGTTTGTTATCACCTACCTTCTGAAGCCTACTTCTGTCAATTTCTCAAACTCATTCTCTGTCCAGTTTTGTGCTCTTGCTGGAGAGGAGTTGCAATCATTTGGAGGAGAAGAGGCACTCTGGTTTTTGGAATTTTCAGGATTTTGGTGCTGGTTTTCCCTCATCTTCATGGGTTTATCTACCTTTGATCTTTGAGGCTGATGACCTTTGAATGGGGTTTCCATGTGGGGGTTCTTTTCATTGATGTTGATGTTATTGCTTTCTGTTTGTTAGTTTATCTTCTAACAGGCCCCTCTTCTGCAGATCTCCTGCAGTTTCCAGGAGGTCCACTCCAGACCCTATTTGCTTGGGTGTCACCAGCAGAGGCTGCAGAACAGCAAAGATTGCTGCTTACTCCTTCCTCTAAAAGCTTCATCCCAGAGGGGCACCAGCCTGATGCCAGCCAGAGCTCTCCTGTATAAGTTGTCTGTCAACCCCTGTAGGGAGGTCACTCCCAGTCAGGAGGCACGGAGGTCAGTGATCCACTTGAGGAGGCAGTCTGTCCCTTAGCAGAGTTCGAGTGCTGTGCTGATAGAGCCTTCCTTGTCAGGATCCGCTGCTCTCTTCAGAGGTGGGAAGCAGGAACATTTAAGACTGCTGAAGGTGTGCCCACAGCTGCCCCCTTCCCCCAGGTGCTCTGTCCCAGTGAGATGGGAATTTTATTTATAAGCTCCTGACTAGGGTTGCTGCCTTTCTTTGAGAGATGCCCTGCCAGGTGAAGAGGAATCTAGAGAGGCAGTCTGGCCCTGCCACTTGGCCCCCAACTCCTTGCACTTCCTGGATGAGGTGACACTCCATCCTGCTTCTGCTCGCCCTCTATGGGCTGCACCCACTGTCTAACCAGTCCCAGTGAGATGAACAGAGTACCTCAATTGGAAATGCAGAAATCACCCACCTTCTGCATTGGTCTCGCTAGGGGCTGCAGACTGGAGCTGTTCCTATTTGGCCATCTTGCCAGCCATTTTATGAACTTTGAGCAACCAGCTATCATACGTGTTTGGCATTTCTTTGGCTAAAGAGAAATCTAGGTTGCTTTTGTCTGTCCTCCTATGTGAACTTTGAGTCACAATACTTCTGTAATGGTTGCGACCTGATTTCAATGAAAGGTGGAAACTGAAAGAAGGCCTTATTAAAATGTACAGATACTTTTCAGTGTCCTCAGAAGACAAGCCCTACCACTTTGCTCAGCAGTAGCAAAGACATCTCTTGTGCGGGTGCAGTGACATCTTGTCATCTTCTGCTTGCTCTGCATTCATTTCCCTTTCTTCTGATCATAGGCCCTTAATCCCTTGCCCTCTTTTAGAACATACATTCAAATGGTGCTGGTTCTACCTCTGTGCCACTTCTGGGGTCTGGATCTGTGGCCCAAGACTAGTCAACCAGGTTATCCATTTGGAAAATGGTGAGAAAAACATGAGGCAGCTTCTAATCCACAGCTGCTTAGTATTCCATAGGCTTTACATGGTTTTGCTGGTTGCTAATTGTAGGGTCAAATTTACAAAGAAAAGAATAATCAGCTCAGGCATGTTGACAACAGCTGACCAGCTAGCTGACCCAGAACACTTTTTATGGAGTCCTACTGGGAAAAAGGAGTCAGGCTGGCAAGACCGAGGGAAAGCAAAAAGAGAAAGCAGATAAGCTATAAGTCTGCTTTTCTTCATGGTTTAGAACATGTAGCCCTCCTGCACCCAACTTATCACCAGGCACCTGCAAGTTAGCTCACTTGCAACTTTGGTGTTGTCAGTACTGCACAAAGCCCTCTTCAGCACACAGCATAAGTGCTATCTTATAAAATCTCCAGCAAGCCTTCGTTTCATTGCAGTTGGCTTCTCTCATGCTGATGTGCTTATTGCTTTCTTGCAACATATTTTTATATTTTCTCTAATAAGTCTACCTTTCTTTATCTAAAACTGTCTTGGTAAATTCTTTTGCCCCTGCACCACCAGCCCAGATATTTGTTGGGCTTATCTGCAACACTTTTTATATACCTGTCAAGAATCCATAATATCTAAGTAGGCTCTCTGCGAACATCCATTCTGTATGACTCATTTGGATAAAGTTCCAAAGCTTGCAAAACTAATTTATGATGTCTGAGGTCAGGAGAGTAGTTATGCCTGGGTTGAGGGACGATGAGTGAGAAGTGGAAAGGGTATGAGGAGGCAGCTTCTGACTTTTTAAAAATATAAGTGCTGTCCACATGTATTCATTTTTTGAAAATGGAACACCATTTGAGATGCATGTATTTGATCTGTGCTGTTTTTGTATGTATATTCTACTTCTAAAAAGTTTACACTAAAAATAGCCCATAAGATTGTAAAAAAAGTTTGTCTCAGCTCCAACTTTTATTAATACTAAACTCAGACAAGAGGAGGAAAGAAAGACAACAAATCTAAGTACTACAAGTCTTCCATATGCAGGCCTTGAGACAGAAGCTTTCTTCACATTTGCCCTGTGAGCCCTTTAGGTTATAATCACATCTAAGTTTTGATTTGCTTATTGAGAATTCCCAGTTTGTTTTTTTAGTTTGTTTTCTTTAACAGATCAATAATAATCATATCAATATGTTTTTGACTCTCAAGGGAATACTTCTGAATAAATTTTTCAGAGGGCTGCTTATGTAATAAATAATCTAGAAATTTATTTCAACACACTGACTTGGCTATTACTGCCATTTGGGGGATATTTGAGGTCATAGAAGAATGGTACCAGCACTACCAATGGAGGTGGAGGAAGGAGACAGAAAGAAACAGAGCCCACATCCTAAGGACCACCAGCATTTGCAGAATGGATAAACAGCCTTCTTCCTAAAAAAGGAAGCACAGATCAGCAAGACAGAGTGTCATGATTGCTCTGTAAGAATGCTCAAATATTTCAATCTATTTTTAAATTTACAAAAGTGAAATTGCTTTCGCATGTTTTAAAATTCTATCTGCAATTTCAGGGTAGGGCCAAAACAATATATTGACTGTGAATTTAGTAACACCAGAGTTTATCTGATTAAAGAATTTTGTCTAAAAGATGCCTATAAATATTTTGTATAAAATTTCAGAAATTGGCTGATAAAAAGACTTCCCTTTTTTCTCTATCAAGTTCATAAAAAGCTAAAATGGAAGAGGAAGCAACAAAGTATGGACATTACTTGCAGTCACTAATCAAGAGAGTCAATATGGCTGGGAATATGCAATGTTCTCAAACATTTTGCAGCTAGGTTATTCAACCTTTCAGTATATAGAAACTTGCAAGTTTTATAGGGTCATTTGTATAGATGAAAATTTTATTGAAAGACTATCTCTGAAGTTTCCTTCTCTTCTTCACCTAAACACGGCATTTTGTTTCTATGACCTATCAGTGACTATGCCAAGAAGCAGTGTAATTTCTACCACATAACAGAAACATCCTTTTTGCATCCTCCACAAATATTTAAATTTCATTTGTATACCACCTTCAGACAGTAATTTGTTTTACTATTTTTGTTGTTGTTGCTTCAGCCCTGAGCTTTTTCCTCCACATCCTAATACAGATTAATGTCTTTTAGTTGCTGTTAAATTTGTTTACTCATCCTTTGTCATATGTATAATTTCAATGATTAATTAAAATTAATAAAAAGTTAAATCTTTGTGTTGAAAGGATGAAAAATCCCCTAGATGAAACATTGCATGAAAGCTTGCTTGAAAAATCCCCTAGTGTTTTTCTTTTATTTATTTATTTATTTATTTATAAATCACATACTTTTCTCTATTTTGTGGCTATAGAACTCTTTAAGCAGTAATTTCACAATTCTTAGAAAAAACTTTGAGCTATGCTTTCATCATAACCCTGTTCACCCTTGCTTGAAGCCCATTGGTGGATTAGTGTTTTTCTAATAAAGGACGATTATCTGAGACTTGGTATAGATTTTCGTGCACCTTAGCTCTTTTGCTGTGGCATGTTGTCACTGTCACTTCTGCATCTTCCTTCCTAAATGTGTGACTTCTCCTTAACCTTCATGATGGTCGCTCTCCTGGCAGCACTTACTTCTGACCATTAATTCCTTCTAAAAATTTTTTGTCTTTTGCTCCTGAAGCATAATTCTTTTCTAGCTTTCCTTACTGCTGTTTCATTAGTTTATTCTCCATTGCTCATCTCTTAAATTGGGCTGAAGAATTTTCTCTTCAATTTTTTTGTACTTTAAAAATGTTTTACTTTCTCTCTAGTTTACATCATATATACCAAGGCTTCAAAAACAACTTCCAAATATATATCATTAGCACAACACTTTATAGTTGCCTACAACTCAATTTACTTTGAAAGTGGAGATAGATCTTTTTTATCTTTTGTCTTTCTTTAAACACTTAATAGAATATTGGGCACGCAAATATTAGGTAGAAGAAAATTATACATCAATTAAATTTTAAAAATAATTTCTCTATCAATTTTAGGATTGTATTTTAATGAAATATTTTCCAGTGATTCACTGGAAAAAATGAATGCTGTAGATATTTTTTCCCCAGATGTGTATTTGTACTTATGTCCTAATGACTAACAGACCATCCTCAAAATTGATCCATTTTTAACTCAAGCCTCTAAGAGACAGAAGTGCATGTTAGGGATTTAGATGACATTTTAAACAATAATCGTTTTCTTTATTATTGTGGGACACACTGATTTTGAGCATAAGTCTGTGGAGTAGAGGTAAGAAAATATTTGGAAAATCTTTTTTTTTGTTGTTTTTTTCTTTGAGAGACAGAGTCTTGCTCTGTCACCCAGGCTAGAGTGCAGTGGCATGATCTCAGCTCACTGCAACCTCCACCTCCTGGGTTCAAGCCATTCTCCTGCCGCAGCCTCCTGAGTAGCTGGGGTTACAGGTGCCCACCACCACACCTGGCTAATTTTGGTATTTTTAGTAGAGACAGGGTTTCACTATCTTGGCCAGGCTGGTCTCAAACTCCTGACCTCGTGATCCACCCACCTCGGCCTTCCAAAGTGCTGAGATTACAGGCATGAGCCATCGCGCCTGGCCTGTTGGAGCCTTCTATTGCTAAAAGTGAATATTCCATAGAGCTAAAGAAAGATCTATGTTTTTAGCATTTAAAAACAGAGCTGCATTTAAGTTCTGTGGAAACAGAAGATATTGGAGATATTGGTTAAAAATGACACGGTAGATGTTATGAAATTTGTTTTAAAGCATTACTCCCAGTTCTGTCTGCCAAATTACAACCTAAAACACATTTTTTCAAATCAGCAAAGCTCTGAATTGAGAGTTTGTAACAATAAAAGAGTGCCATAAGCGCTCTGTGAAGCTATGGATAAGGAAATGAACCTCACGTTTCCTTAGAAACATGCTGTGTCTCTTCCTGAGGGGACTTAGTGAAGCCAAAGATGGTCCCTGAGATTTACTTTGTTTAATAGAAGCGTGCTTTAATACATGTTGTTCACTGCTTTACTCAATTTTAGAGTGATCTGTGGTTTTCCTCAACGTGTATTTGATGTTTCTTTAGGGCAAAGTTCTGCCACACAAAAATGGTATAATTGAAAGTGCATTATATTCCAAATGGGGTAGAAATTAAGTTGCTTCTTAGATCTGAGCCATTTGATCCCTTCCTTCATCTCTATTAACTTACAGTATATAAATATCACTAGTGGACTCTGTGAGGTGGGTTCAGACTGATGTTGGAGGGAATATGCTACAGTTCCTGCCTCTGCATTTAAGTGCATAAGTGTCTCACAGGAATGGCCAAAGTGTCCCACTCTGGGAAAAGAAGAAAAAACTGGCCAAAGAAGGTTTTCTTTTGTCTGATACCCTTTAAAAAATTCCAACGTAATATATTTAACAGATTTGTTGTACTGAATTGTTTTCGTGTATGTGTGTGGTTTGCTTGATTTTGAGATTTCATAGTCTTTTAAAAAGACGGAGGTGTGTGACCTTCAAGGCCTTTTTCTCATTTTTATTAGTAGGTGTTGTCAGCTTGAGTACTTTCCATGCAGAGCCTATCTTGCATACCACTTACTAATCTCTTTGGTTATGAGACATTTAATTTGGCTTTAGGGGTAGAATTTTCTTGATGCCTATGAAAAGTAAGTTAAAAGACAATGTCAACAACAAACTTCACCTCTCTCTTTCTCTCTCTCTCTCACACACACACACACACACAGACAAAGACACACAAATTAGGCATCTTTTTTTCTTCCACCTGTTTCACACAAGTATTCTGGGACACGGTGCATACAGAGTGTAATGCTCTCTCGTTCATGGCTTGGAGCTTCCCCTGTATCCCCCTACTCTGTAGTGGCCTATTTGATGACACTGGTGACTGTACGGGGCCACAGGTTGGATTGTAACTTTGTGTGAAGCACAGAGATTTTGTTCGTGTGTTTAGTTTTTTGCATCAATATGAGACATGAAGGATTTTAGAACTCCTGATAGAAAATATTATTCAAAGCGCATAGTGTTAAGTGGCTGGTAATATTAGACCCGAGTTTGGGACTGTTTTCTTAAAACATATTGGACTTATCAATAAAATATGGTTTTAGTATCAGTCCAGAGACGTTTATTACTAACAAGCATGGCTCCATGCATGCATTGGTTCCCAGTCCGAATGCTGGAGCTCCATAGAGCCAGGACAGCTTAGGACGGCCTGCTGGTGTGCCCTGGCAATTCTGTATTAGAGGAGCTGTTCTTTCTGCTCCTTGTGGTGTGACATGCCACAATACATATAATCCCCTGAGCCTGTGTATATCTGAAAAATTGAGGATATAGGGCTTGATTTATTTAGAGTTTTGCCAGGTAACACATAAATGTGTCTGGTATACTCCCCTGAAAATATATTATGGTTATGTTGAGAATTACAATAGTGAGGAACTGGGTACTTCCTGCAGATCACAGAGCTCATGGAAGCCTCCCAGAGGAGGCACCATCTCAGCAGAGATCTCAGCTGGTGCTACCCATGCCAAGGGAGGCCAAGCTGAGCCAGGGATACAGAATATGGTATGTTCTTAGGACAGGGCCACAGCCAACCAGGCAGGCAGGAAAGAGCAGGTTGTAGGGAGAGTGGCAGAAAAGAGAGAAGAGGAGTGCACAGCACCTAGACCATGGGGGTCTTTGTAAAAGACAGAGCAAGAAATTTGACTTTTCCTTAAGATGGGATGGAGAGCCTATGGAGAGCTTCAGAAGGAAAATGACATCCTCTGATGTTCATTATAAAAGCTGACTCTGACACTCTGTGGGAAATAGATGGTACAGGGGAAGGAGTGGAGGCAGGGAGGCCAGGTGGCTGGTGAAGACTTGCATTTGGAAGTCAGATGGAGGAACATGGCTCTGTATCGGATGATAGCACCTGTGGAGGGACTGGAGTAGAAGCTATCAACTGAAGAATCACGAGGTTCAAATTTTGGAAACAGTTTTCTTTCTCATGAAGGGTTACAGACTGAGGGTTGGCCGTCCTGCTGGCTGGGAGGCATAGCTGAGAGGAAGCACTTGGAGGGAATGGAAGTCAATACAGAAATGCATGCTGAGTGGGGTGGCCAAATATACATATTTAATGAGCTATAGGGGGAGTTACAAATATTTATGAGAAGAGAAACCTGTTTAGAAACAATTCTTAATGCCTCTTCATTGATTGCATGTTTTAAAAATGGCAGCATTAGTGTGATCTGAGGTGGAGTTTTTAGCCCTCTGACATCAAAAGGTAAAGTGAAGGACACCAAAACCCTCACTCATCCTTTGAGAGTCAGCCAAAACACATCCAGAGATGGTGGTCACTGTTTAGAAAGAAATGCATTGTGTGACTGGTGAGCTGTCACTTGGAAGCAGTGAAGAGGAAGAGGAGTCTGGTAGCAGCCTCAGATGATTGGCTAAAAATGATGAAGAAATGAGTCATATATTTCTCTTTTCCAGGGCTGGTCTCTGCTTTCTCCTTAGGAAGGAGTTTAGGTTAAAGGCTGATAAGGAAGGGGCATACTGAGACACGCTTGACCTCCCATCTGTTGGCCAATAATTCAGTTTTTAAGGTTTCTCTGGAATCCTCTTGGCCAAGAGAGGGGTCTTTTCAGTTGACTAAGGGACTTAAGATTTTATTTGTATTTCTCAAAGGTTAGGGAAAGAGAAGAATCAAAGGCATCTTCTAGAGTTTTGCCTAAGCAAGAAGCTGGGGAGGTAGTAGAGCTGTTGGCCAAGATAGAAATCATTTAAAAAGGAGGGGGCGTATGGGAAAACCATGCATCCATTCTAGCCATATCAGTTGCTAATGTAGGTGATACCAAGAAGCAGCAGAGCACCCATGAGTGTCTTCATGAGGTTTGGATCATGATGGGATAAAATACTGTGTGTTTGGTACAAGAGAAGCCAGGAGGTGATATAATTAGTGCTGAAAGGTGGACTGTGGAGTGGCTTCATTGCTCTAGTGAGGAAAGAGTAGCTAAAGGGAAACAGGTGGAAGAGGCAAAGCAACTGGTTAGGTTTGTGTAAGTACACTCCCGGATGTTCCCACAATAATAAAATCCCCTAAGGTTGCATTTCTCAAAACGTATCTCTATTATTAAGTATATGCCTCTGTATTTTGTAAACTGCTGTCCCTTCTGGTATGATTTGAAGACTAACTTTATTTTTGACTTCATAGGTATCAAACTTAATAGGACTTGTCCTACTAAGGAATAGTGAGGAACCATGAAATCCAGTAAAATGTGATGGACTGTTTAGATTCCCAATCTTCTATTTATGAATGAACTCTGCATTGCTTATTAACTGAGCACCAAGATACAGCAGCTTTTGGTTTATTAATGATGCATGACTGGTTGCTCACATAGCATAGCTGCAGTGTGCTGGAGGAATAGCAACATTCCTTGAAAACAGTCCAATTATTTCATTTATCATTTTAAACTGTTACATTTTAAGCAAAATAGAAAAAGACAATAGTCAGGAATGTAGTAAAATGTGTATGAGATAAAGTCAGACTAGGATTGCTGGGCTAAAAATTGAAACTATTTTATACAAACTGTAAGGCTTGTAATTGATGAAAATAAAAGTTATTAAAATTATAGCAAATCATAATATAGAAAATATTAGTAAATTATGAAGTGGAAATTAAAACCATTGTCTACTAAGCATATAGGTCTGCAAGAGGATGGCTTGCTTGAGCCCAGGAGTTCTGGGCTGTAGAACGTGACACTAAAGGTTACTGGCGCTAAGCTTGACATCAATATGGTGATCTCCTGGGAACAGGGGACCACCAGGGTGCTTAAGAAGGGGTGAACAAGCTCAGGTCAGAAACAGATCAGATCAAAACTCCTGCACTGATCACTAGTGGGCTCACACATGTGAATAGCCACTTCCCTCTAGTCTGAGCAATATAGCCAGACTCTGTCTCTCATAAAAATTTTATTAGAAAATATATATATATAAATATATATGATACCATGAAACAGTCACAGACTTTAGCATTGGAGAGACCTGGATTCAAATCTTGCCTGGGCCCTTTACTGTATGACATTGGATTGAACCCCTGAGCTTTATTTGCTTCATTTATGAAATGGGAATAATTAGTATCTCTATCGCAAGGGTTTTGAAATAATATATGTTGGAGTACCCAGGAAGGGGTATGGATAGAAGAAAGTAGAAACTGAAACCAAGACCCACCTCTCACTTATGCCTGAGGGCAGTGTGTCATTGATGAAAAGAGGAAGTACTAGGGAAAAGGGGGAGAAAGTGAGAGTTGATTTTAGACTAAATTTGAATGTGTTTATGATTTGGAAAACTTTTGTTGGAAGTTTGGAGTGATTGCAGAGTGTGCTGGTGAATCCTCCTGTGCACCCAGGAGGATTGTGTGTGTATATAAATAAAACACTAGTCTCAGATACACGACCAATTCTGTCGTACGTGTAGAACCTGTGCCTATCAGTAAGCTTTCGAGACTGTGCTTTCTTCATATTTGTGTCTCTGAGAAGTAAACAAGAGGTTGATATGCAATAAGTGTTCAAAAACTGCTGGTGGAAGGAAGGCATGATTGTAATGGTTGTAATATTATTAATTTTATAAAGGAAATAAATCAATGTTAAAAGTAGATAGCATGATTTTAACTTTTAAATTTGGACATTTTTTACAATTTTCATTGGTGTTACCATGATATCTTCATTAAATCTTTTCTTCCCCAAGAACATCATTCTATTAAAAAAAAAATGAAGTTTGATGTGTAAAGGCAGTAAAAAGAGTGACAGCAAGAGGGAGGGAGGGAGAGAGAGAGAAAGAGAAAGAATCTTGGGGGCTATAAGCTGCTGCTAAATTTCAGCTGCAGTTGTAAGAGTTAAAGAAAATATCAAGAAAAATGTCTCATAAAGTGGCTCCCTGGATTTTTCTGCTCTGGGAAGGCTGCCTGTGGGATGGATTGTGGCCAGCCTGCAGGGGTCAGATTCCTGGTACGGTGTTCTAGCCTCTTACTTCATTGGCTCCAGCTAAGTGATTTTACAGTCAGAGCTGTTTTAAGATCAGTGCAAGGCACTGTACAGATATTTGTGGGTGGAGAAGTAGAATTTGAGGAAGGAAGAAGCGTATGCTTAGTTTTGAAGTGTTCATTCCATGGCTTCTTGGGCTTCTGGTGAAATGGAACGTGTGGAATTAGGAGCACAGCTAACTATGCTAGGCAGGGCAGCCCTGTGAGGCAGGTTCTATTGCTGTCTTGGTTTTACAGAGAGGGGAAGTGAGGCACAGAGAGGTTAACTAACCTCTTAAGTGTTGCAGTCTAAGGCACAGAGGCATAGTTCCAGGCAAGGTTCATCTGAATCTTAAGTCCTCACTCTTTGCCACTGTGCTCCACTGCTGAGACTGTCCCTGTGAGTCCTGCCACTCTCCTCCCCTGGTCCATATGCACTGCTACTCAGTGAGGCCAAGGAAGTTAATGGTCGTGTCCCCAAGAGGATATCTCTCCCCTCCTAAGAATCTTTCTCATACATCTCAATTCTGAGATACAGACTGAGAAGCACCTCAGCAAATCCACTGCATGGAAGGCAAAACAACCTTGATTCACAGCAATGACCACAAGCAAGGGAAGCCTGGCTATGAGCACAGTCATAATGTTGTTCAAGGTTGGGGATTCAAAGTGTTCCATGTCTACCTGAACATCCTCACCTCCTGCTGACATCACCAGTGGAGGTCCTCTACTGATTGATATAAATCATTTTCAAACCCAGCAATGCATTGATGACTGTTAATTCCATGCTCCTCAAGCTTGTCCTGAAATGCCTCTAACAGGGTAAGAGAAAGAGAAGACACCTCAATATGTATCCTACAGCATTGCATCCCAAAAATGATACTTATTTAAAGACTCATTTTTAGGTAAAAAGAAATTATTCAAATGTATTCTGAAAATGTTATTGGTTTTAATATAAAATGATATATTCTCCAAATCTTTAGGTGAGATTGAAGATCCAGGAGGTTGATCATTTGGTTTTATGCAGCTACCCACAGGAAGTACTCTAATTTAGGATCCATGAATCTTCAGGTCATACTGGCCTTTCAAAGGACGTTCTGAATGCCCCAATAAGTGGTTGATAAGAACTTTTCAGTGAGATAAAATAGCTCTTATTCAGGATATGTTTGTGTGTATACACATTCCATGACTTCTGTTCTCTACATTTTCGTTAATTCCATGTAGAAAAGTACAGGCTGGGGACCCTGTCCCTCACAGGGTCACTGCCATTAAAACCTGTGGGTAACCACTTGTCTTTAGCACCTGTGAGGCCCATGTTGTGGGGTGAGGAGTCTATCAACAGCAACAACAATAACTAGATGTCTCCAGCTTATGAATTCTGCCATCTGGGAGGCTACAGAAACGACTGAGTGCCAAGATGGTCTCCAGGACTTCCAGGACTTCCAGCTCTGAAATTCCTTTTCTCAGTGATAAGGATAAAATAAGCAAATGGCCTTGGCAGTTCCACTCTGTGTAATGGAGGTGGCCTCATTCCCTCCCCATCCCTACAGAAGCAGTTGAAGCTCTGGAGCACAATTTAGGCTAAGAATCACCCGCTTCTTCCTGGGGCCCTGACTCAGGCAGGCACCCAGTTCAGCTGTTTGATGTGCAGTTATGTGAACAACATTTTTCATGAGTGATCATCACCCCTTTTCTCTTGTCTATTTGGGCACTAAATTGCTGGTGAACATCCTTCATGATCAAAGAGCAATATCTGAGTGTGTCCTGAGTAAAGTTCTGTAAAGATAAGAAGCAAGACTTGCCACAACATTGTAAGATAAAGTTTACCTGCATCAATTAATTAAAATAGAAAATAGCCAATGGGCATTGTACACAAAGGAATGATGCTTGTGTTGGAGCATGATGAAGACATGTCAGCTTTGTCTCAGCACTAACATCGCTATTAACACTTGCTATCTGCCACTGATCAGCAACCTGTTCCCGATGTAATCTGAGAGTTCCATAGCACAGCTCAATTCTTCCACCTTTCTGAGAAGAGTAGTGTGTAGGCCTTCTGACAGTGGGAGAAAGTTGCACTCTTTGGGACTCAGTTTATTCTCAAAACTCATTCAGAAGTCATCACATGTCACTGTTAGCTACGTCCAAGATGTTTGAATAAGAATTTTGGTTATAGTCGATAGTCTAAAAAATCAGTTAGTTATGGGTAATATGTGTGGCACTTACCATGTGCCAAGAATCTTGTAAAGTTTTTTACATTTAGTAATTCATTTAAGTCCAACAGTAACCCTACAAGGTATATTTTCCTCATTTAAAAGAGGACAAAACTGAGGTATAGTGGTTAAATAATGACTCAGTGGCAAAAGTGGGATTGGAGTCCCAACAGTGTGGACATGATTGCTTTGGATTGAATGTTTGTGTCTTACACCATATCCCAATGTTACAGCTCTAACCATCAATGTGATGGTATTGAGATTGGGGCCTGGAGTAGATAACTAGGGTTAGCTGAAGTCTGGAGGGTGGAGTTCTTATTATGGGATTAGTGCCCTTCTAAGAGGGACAGTAGAGGACTTGCTCATGCTCTCTCTCTCTCCACACACAAGAAAGAGCACAGAGTGAGAAGGAAAGGGGCCCTCACCAGAACCTGACCATGCCGTCACCCTGATTGCAGACTTCCAGCCTCCAGGATTGTGAGAAGAAAAATATCTGTGGTTTAAGTCACCAAGTCTGTGGTGTGTTTTATGGCAGCATGAGGTAACCCAGATGATGCTTTTCACCACTGTGTGGTCCAGCCTTTCATGGAAGCTCTCAGCTCCTCAGCCTTGCAAAAAACGTTTGCTGGTCACTCTCTTTGGTCCTTTCAGATGCTCTTTCTTAGTGGTGCCTCCACCAGGCCCTTGACTTCATCCTTTTCTGTCAGAGAAAGGGTGAGTAAAGTACCTCCTCCCTATGTGGGAAGTGTGGTTAACCCACAGATGATGCCACAGGGCATGTATTCAGGTGCCACAAGCAGCAGCGAATGAATGAAATGAAATGGTATTTATCCATTCCGGGGCTTGACTCTGCAGGGCCAAGAGAACAGCTTTAGCTGTACCTCAACCCAGTCCTGGAGAGGCCAACAGGACATAACCATGGGGAGGAAACCCATCTTTTAAGGGCTCCTTGCTCAGATGGTGACAAGGTGAGGTGGTCATCTGTCCTGTCTTTATCAGTATCTGTCCTAAATACTGTGCTCTGACATTGATGATAATATTCCATATTATATTATCAGGGCTTTTGTGGTGTTCAGGCTTCTAATTTTTCTCTTCAGGAAGGGGAATAACTTTGCTGTATCAGCACAGTGCCTCAGGAGGGTTGCAATCTAGAAATAGTGATTGTTAAAATTGCCTATAAACACACAATAGAAACAATATGCCACAGACACAGAGGCCCCCAGCATAGTTTCTGGAAGCTGCAGTCTCACCCCTGCCAGAGGAGAATCACAGTGGGAATTGAGGCTTGGCATCTGGGTGCCTCTGAAGCTCTTCCTGTGGCTCCTGTTAGACAATTGCCCCCAAAACACAGAAGACAGAGACTGCACATTGTGTTCAGTAATTGTTGTTTTATTTATGTTTTTTCTCGAAAAAAAAAGACAGTACAGGCTGCTTATCTTTAAACCACACAGTACCAGTTTTAAACCTGTTCTAGTCTAACCTTGGAATGGAGTCGCATGTTTCAGCAGAAATATGCTGTTTCCCTGCCTTAATTTTTCACATCACACCCTGTGGAGAATGGTGTAGAAACTGCCCTGTTTTTACATGGAGGTAAAAGCTTCAGGAGGTTACTGGAGAGTGGAATGCAGGGATCATCCTGGATAACACAAAATAACTAGTTGATTAGACCAACCATTTGGTCTCTAAAATTGGGTGCTAAAGAGAAAGATAGGAAATTCAAATAATCACCACCTGTAGAAGAAAAATCAGTTAATAATTTGACAGAATTAAAGGCCCCGCCTTTCTCTCACAGAATTTTACCTCATAAAACCCTGCTTGAGAAAATTGGAAAATGTCTTCTTACCTCCTGGGGGATAAACAAGAGTTTAAATGTTGCCACCCACTCAAAACACATCTCATTCTTTATGTTCTAGAGGAGAGGAAGTACTTATTTTGCTTCAAAGTTTCCTTTCTGGAGCTTCTTTTTTTTATGTAAAAAAAAAAAAAAAAAGTGTTTAAAGACTAGTTAAGTGCAGTATTGAGATGTAGGGAAAGAATAGAAGGAGGAGTTGAATCTGTAATTGGCTGTGAACAATCAGTTGAGATAACTCACTGCCTCCAGATCAGCCTTTTTTCTGAAGCTTGTAACCTTGGGCTGTCCTGCGAGTCAGTGGAGAGCAACCCGTCTCATGTAGGTTCAGTTTTAAGTAGCTCACGGGTGCTGGGAAAGTTCATCAGAGTAGTCCCATCTCATGCACAACCCCGTTTCCCCATGAGCTCTAGAATGGCTCATATCAGAAAGATGCCATACCAAATGCTGGAAAGGACCTGGAGCAACTAGAATGCATGTGCATTTACTTTGTCCTGACAGCTACTTTGGAGAACTCTTTGGCTGTTTCTTATAAAGCTAAACATAATCTTCCCAAATAACAGGGCAATCCCACTTCCAGTTGCTTACATTAAAAAAAAAAAAAAAAAAAAAATTGGAAACATATGTCCACAAAAAGACTTCTAGAAGCTTGTCCATAGCAGCCTCATTCGTAATAATAGGTCTAAACTGGAAATAATCCAAACATCCACAAATAAGAGATTGGATAAAGAAATTGTGGTATATTCATACAATGGAATACTATTCCAAAAATAAAATGAATATGTCATGGGTATGTGTAACAACTTGAATTCATCTCAAATACATTATGTCGAAGCCAGATTCGATGTAACTCATGCTTTGTCATTCCATTTATGTGGAGTTTGAGAACAGTCAAAACTTAGCTATGGTGACAGCAGTCAGGGTAGTAGTTGCCTATTGAGTGTGGAGATCAACTGGAAAGGGCACAGGAGGACTTTCTGAAATAATAAAACTGTCCTATATCTTGTTTTGGGTGGTAGTTACACAGGTGTAGACAGTTGCTAAAACACTAAAAACTAAATGTGTAAGATTTGTGCATTTTAGTGTGTTTTAATTATAACCCCCAGAAAGCATTGTCTCATTTTCCTGGAGGGTAAATTTGCTCATTAAGAGCATATGAGGATGATTTTGAGAAACCCTTGCTCTGTCATTCTGTCAATAAACCGCCATTAACTTTTTTGGTTTCAAAAAAGCAAGGTCCATTGATGAAACTCCTTTGTGCCTTAGTGACAACATTGATGAGGCCTACTGTCAACAAGAGTGTGTTTGTTATGTTTTTTATTTTTAGTGACTCTACATTTGTAGGAATGATATTTTCACAGATTACACAATCTCACCCCCATCAGTTGCAGGTGACAGGAAAGCTAAGTTGGCAGATGTTTGTGTTAGAAGCTGTGGGTTTATGTCCCCTTTGTGTAGGTGTACCAGACATACCAGTGTTATGCCCAGACCGTTTATTCCCCGAAGAAGACCACCAGAGTCCAGAGTCAAAGCTAAGCAGCAAGGATCTTTATTACAGGTTCGAACCTGGAACTCTCACTCGCTCGTGAAACGAGACGGGCAGGAGAGCTCCCCCCTTGAGTCCCGAATAGCGTTATATAGTCTAAGAAAATGTGCATAGAATCATTATACAGAATAGATGTATGATTGGCTGGAGTTTGAACAAAGCGATTTTGGCAAACTATGATTGGTTCCCACCATTTCTGGTATTTCAGTTCAACCCTTGAGGCGGAAGAGCAGTTTTACACAAAGACAGTTAATTACATCAGGTTGCACAACCAGTTTATAGCTATCTTACTCAAACACATCTTGTGACCCGGCCCCAAGTTGCACAACCAGTTTATGGCTATCTTACTCAAACACATCTTGTGACCTGGCCCCAGAAAGAAAAACAGGTACTTACAGAACTTACAAAACCACTGGTATGTGCAGAGATTAGAAAGCAGAACAAAAGGTTTAGTAACAGGAATATCGGGGAGAAAGGTATGCATTTTTCATGTCTTTGTGTTCTTTCACCAGTGGCTTGGTATTTAAACATCATGCTCAGGTGTGCAGGGTAGTTTTTGAGTTATAATAGTTATGCAGGTACTGTGGGATTACTTGGCTGTTTATGTAAAAATTATTTTGCATTCACTTCTGAAATGAGTGCTAGTAGAATCATCTTTAGAGGAGGTTCCAAGGCATTGAACTGAGATACCTGCACTGTTTGCTGTAAATTTAAGCTTAAAACTGAAACCAGGTTATCGGCATTTCATGCAGGGAGAGAGCGGGCATGAATGATTTTGAGAAATGAAAAACTAGATTCAGCTTCAAATTTGCTTCCTCCCTTTTGTGGCAAATTAGTGTAGGCTCACTAAGCATTTTATCTGCCCATGGTAATTTATTTTTTTCCAGACGGGGTTTCACTCTGTCATCCAGGCTGGAGTGCAATGGCACAATCATTGCTTAGTGCAGCCTCAGTCTCTTGGGCACAAATGTTCTTCATCTTCCCTCCTCAGCCTTCCAATTGCTGGGACTTACAGGTGCACCACTATCAGGGGGAACCCCACCTCCGATATTCACGTGGGTCCTTTTCTATTTCCCTAAGTGTCAGCTGGTCTGAGAAATAAAGGGAAAGAGTACAAAAGAGAGAAATTTTAAAGCTGCGTGTCCAGGGGAGACATCACATGTTGGCAGGTTCCATGATGCTCCCTGAGTCATGAAACCAGCAAGTTTTTATTAGCAATTTTCAAAGGGGAGGGAGTGCGCGAATATTGTGTGGGTCATAGAGATCACATGCTTTAAGGGCAACAAAAGATCACAAGGCAGGAGGTCAGGGCAAGATCACAAGGTCAGGGCAAAACTAGAATCACTAATGAACTTCCATGTCGAGCTGTGCATGCATTGTCATTGATAAACAAGGTTCAAGAGCAGAGAACCAGTCTGACTATAATTTGCCAGGCTGGAATTTCCTAATCCTAGCAAGCCTGGGGGCAGTGCAGGAGACTAGCTACATCTGCATAAAGTCAGACACTCCCAGAGAGGCCATTCAGAGGCCTCCTCTGTGAATGCATTCTTTTCCCAGGGCTGTTAATTATTAATATTCCTTATTGGGGAAAGAATTCAGTGATATTTATCTTACCCATTTTTGGTAATAAGAGAAATATGGCTTGTCAGGCCTCTGAGCCAAAGCTAAATCATCACATCCCCTGTGATCTGCATGTACACATCCAGATGGCCGGTTTTCCTGCCTTAACTGATGACATTCCACCACAAAAGAAGTGAAAATGGCCTGTTCCTGCCTTAACTGATGATATTTCCTTGTGAAATTCCTTTTTCTGGCTCAAAAGCTCCCACACTGAGCACCTTGTGACCCCCTTCCCCTGCCCGCCAGAGAACAACCCCCTTTTACTGTAATTTTCCTTTACCTACCCAAATCCTATAAAATGGCCCCACCCCATCTCACTTTGCTGACTCTTTTTGGACTCAGCCTGCCTGCACCCAGGTGATTAAAAAGCTTTATTGGGGGGCGGAGCAAGATGGCCAAATAGGAACAGCTCCAGTCTCCAACTCCCAGCGCGAGCGACACAGAAGACCGGTGATTTCTGCATTTTCAACTGAGGTACTGGGTTCATCTCACTGGGGAGTGCCAGACGATCGGTGCTGGTCAGCTGCTGCAGCCCGACCAGCGAGAGCTGAAGCAGGGCGAGGCATTGCCTCACCTGGAAAGCGCAAGGGGAAGGAATCCCTTTTCCTAGCCAGGGAACTGAGACACACAACACCTGGAAAATCGGGTAACTCCCACCCCAAAACTGCGCTTTAAGCAAACAGGCACACCAGGAGATCATATCCCACACCTGGCCAGGAGGGTCCCACACCCACAGAGCCTCCCTCATTGCTAGCACAGCAGTCTGTGATCTACCGGCAAGGCAGCAGCGAGGCTGGGGAGGCGCCCGCCATTGCTGAGGCTTAAGTAGGTAAACAAAGCTGCTGGGAAGCTCGAACTGGGTGGAGCTCACAGCAGCTCAAGGAAACCTGCCTGTCTCTGTAGACTCCACCTCTGGGGACAGGGCACAGTAAATAATAACAAACGCAGCAGCTCTGCAGATGCAAACGACTCTGTCTGACAGCTTTGAAGAGAGCAGTGGATCTCCCAACACGGAGGTTGAGATCTGAGAAGGGACAGACTCCCTGCTCAAGTGGGTCCCTGACCCTGAGTAGCCTAACTGGGAGACATCCCCACTAGGGGCAGTCTGACACCCACACCTCACAGGGTGGAGTACACCCCTGAGAGGAAGCTTCCAAAGCAAGAATCAGACAGGTACACTCGCTGTTCAGAAATATTCTATCTTCTGCAGCCTCTGCTGCTGATACCCAGGCAAACAGGGTCTGGAGTGGACCTCAAGCAATCTCCTACAGCTACAACCTACAGCTGAGGATCCTGACTGTTAGAAGGAAAGCTATCAAACAGGAAGGACACCTACACCAAAACCCCATCAGTACATCACCATCATCAAAGACCAGAGGCAGATAAAACCACAAAGATGGGGAAAAAGCAGGGCAGAAAAGCTGGGAATTCAAAAATAAGGCGCATCTCCCCGGCAAGGGCGCAGCTCATCGCCAGCAACGGATCAAAGCTGGACGGAGAATGACTTGACGAGATGAGAGAAGAAGGCTTCAGTCCATCAAATTTCTCAGAGCTAAAGGAGGAATTACGTACCCAGCGCAAAGAAACTAAAAATCTTGAAAAAAGTGGAAGAATTGATGGCTAGAGTAATTAATGCAGAGAAGCTCACAAACGAAATGAAAGAGACGAAAACCATGGCACGAGAAATACGTGACAAATGCACAAGCTTCAGTAACCGACTCGATCAACTGGAAGAAAGAATGTCAGCGATGGAGGATCAAATGAATGAAATGAAGCGAGAAGAGAAACCAAAAGAAAAAGAAGAAAAAGAAATGAACAAAGCCTGCAAGAAGTATGGGATTATGTAAAAGACCAAATCTACGTCTGATTGGGGTGCCTGAAAGTGAGGGGAAAATGGAACCAAGTTGGAAAACACTCTTCAGGATATCATCCAGGAGAACTTCCCCAACCTAGTAGGGCAGGCCAACATTCAAATCCAGGAAATACAGAGAAGCATACAAAGATACTCCTCGAGAAGAGCAACTCCAAGACACATAATTGCCAGATTCACCAAAGTTGAAATGAAGGAAAAAATCTTAAGGGCAGCCAGAGAGAAAGGTCGGGTTACCCACAAAGGGAAGCCCATCAGACTAACAGCAGATCTCTCGGCAGAAACTCTTCAAGCCAGAAGAGAGTGGGGCCAATATTCAACATTCTTAAAGAAAAGAATTTTAAACCCAGGATTTTATATCCAGCCAAACTAAGTTTCATAAGTGAAGGAGAAATAAAATCCTTTACAGATAAGCAAATGCTTAGGGATTTTGTCACCACTAGGCCTGCCTTACAAGAGACCCTGAAGGAAGCACTAAACATGGAAAGGAACAACCGGTACCAGCCATTGCAAAAACATGCCAAAATGTAAAGACCATCAAGGCTAGGAAGAAACTGCATCAACTAACGAGCAAAATAACCAGTTAATATCATAATGGCAGGATCAAGTTCACACATAACAATCTTAACCTTAAATGTAAATGGACTAAATGCTCCAATTAAAAGACACAGACTGGCAAACTGGATAAAGAGTCAAGACCCATCAGTCTGCTGTATTCAGGAGACCCATCTCACGTGCAGAGACATACATAGGCTCAAAATAAAGGGATGGAGGAAGATTTACCAAGCAAATGGAGAACAAAAAAGCGGGGTTGCAATACTAGTCTCTGATAAAACAGACTTTAAACCATCAAAGATCAAAAGAGACAAAGAAGGCCATTACATAATGGTAAAGGGATCAATTCAACAGGAAGAGCTAACTATCCTAAATATATATGCACCCAATACAGGAGCACCCAGATTCATAAAGCAAGTCCTTAGAGACTTACAAAGAGACTTAGACTCCCATACAATAATAATGGGAGACTTCAACACTCCACTGTCAACATTAGACAGATCAACGAGACAGAAAGTTAACAAGGATATCCAGGAATTGAACTCATCTCTGCAGCAAGCAGACCTAATAGACATCTATAGAACTCTCCACCCCAAATCAACAGAATATACATTCTTCTCAGCACCACATCGTACTTACTCCAAAATTGACCACGTAATTGGAAGTAAAGCACTCCTCAGCAAATGTACAAGAACAGAAATTATAACAAACTGTCTCTCAGACCACAGTGCAATCAAATTAGAACTCAGGACTAAGAAACTCAATCAAAACCGCTCAACTACATGGAAACTGAACAACCTGCTCCTGAATGACTACTGGGTACATAACGAAATGAAGGCAGAAATAAAGATGTTCTTTGAAACCAATGAGAACAAAGATACAACATACCAGAATCTCTGGGACACATTTAAAGCAGTGTGTAGAGGGAAATTTATAGCACTAAATGCCCACAAGAGAAAGCAGGAAAGATCTAAAATTGACACTCTAACATCGCAATTAAAAGAACTAGAGAAGCAAGAGCAAACACATTCGAAAGCTAGCAGAAGGCAAGAAATAACTAAGATCAGAGCAGAACTGAAGGAGATAGAGACACAAAAACCCTCCAAAAATCAATGAATCCAGGAGTTGGTTTTGAAAAGATCAACAAAATTGACAGACCACTAGCAAGACTAATAAAGAAGAAAAGAGAAGAATCAAATCGACGCAATTAAAAATGATAAAGGGATATCACCACCGACCCCACAGAAATACAAACTACCATCAGAGAATACTATAAACACCTCTCAAATAAACTGGAAAATCTAGAAGAAATGGATAATTTCCTGGACACTTACACTCTTCAAGACTAAACCAGGAAGAAGTTGAATCCTGAATAGACCAATAGTAGGCTCTGAAATTGAGGCAATAATTAATAGCCTACCAACCAAAAAGTCCAGGACCAGATGGATTCACAGCTGAATTCTACCAGAGGTACAAGGAGGAGCTGGTACCATTCCTTCTGAAACTATTCCAATCAATAGAAAAGAGGGAATCCTCCTAACTCATTTTATGAGGCCAACATCATCCTGATACCAAAGCCTGGCAGAGACACAACAAAAAGAGAATTTTAGACCAATATCCCTGATGAACATCGATGCAAAAATCCTCAATAAAATACTGGCAAACCGGATTCAGCAGCACATCAAAAGCTTATCCACCATGATCAAGTGGGCTTCATCCCTGGGATGCAAGGCTGGTTCAACATTCGCAAATCAATAAACATAATCCAGCATATAAACAGAACCAAAGACAAGAACCACATCATTATCTCAATAGATGCAGAAAAGGCTTTTGACAAAATTCAACAGCCCTTCATGCTAAAACGCTCAATAAATTCGGTATTGATGGAACGTACCTCAAAATCATAAGAGCTATTTATGACAAACCCACAGCCAATATCATACTGAATGGGCAAAAACTGGAAAAATTCCTTTGAAAACTGGCACAAGACAGGGATGCCCTCTCTCACCACTCCTATTCAACATAGTGTTGGAAGTTCTGGCTAGGGCAATCAGGCAAGAGAAAGAAATCAAGGGATTCAGTTAGGAAAAGAAGAAGTCAAATTGTCCCTGTTTGCAGACGACATGATTGTATATTTAGAAAACCCCATTGTCTCAGCCCAAAATCTCCTTAAGCTGATAAGCAACTTCAGCAAAGTCTCAGGATACAAAATTAATGTGCAAAAATCACAAGCATTCTTATACACCAGTGACAGTCAAACAGAGAGCCAAATCAGGAATGAACTTCCATTCACAATTGCTTCAAAGAGAATAAAATACCTAGGAATCCAACTTACAAGGGATGTAAAGGACCTCTTCAAGGAGAACTACAAACCACTGCTCAGTGAAATAAAGAGGACACAAACAAATGGAAGAACATACCATGCTCATGGATAGGAAGAATCAATATCGTGAAAATGGCCATACTGCCCAAGGTAATTTATAGATTCAATGCCATCCCCATCAAGCTACCAATGAGCTTCTTCACAGAATTGGAAAAACTGCTTTAAAGTTCATATGGAACCAAAAAGAGCCCGCATCTCCAAGACAATCCTAAGTCAAAAGAACAAAGCTGGAGGCATCACGCTACCTGACTTCAAACTATACTACAAGGCTACAGTAACCAAAACAGCATGGTACTGGTACCAAAACAGAGATATAGACCAATGGAACAGAACAGAGTCCTCAGAAATAATACCACACATCTACAGCCATCTGATCTTTGACAAACCTGAGAGAAACAAGAAATGGGGAAAGGATTCCCTATTTAATAAATGGTGCTGGGAAAATTGGCTAGCCATAAGTAGAAAGCTGAAACTGGATCCTTTCCTTACTCCTTATACGAAAATTAATTCAAGATGGATTAGAGACTTAAATGTTAGACCTAATACCATAAAAATCCTAGAGGAAAACCTAGGTAGTACCATTCAGGACATAGGCATGGGCAAAGACTTCATGTCTAAAACACCAAAAGCAACGGCAGCAAAAGCCAAAATTGACAAATGGGATCTCATTAAACTAAAGAGCTTCTGCACAGCAAAAGAAACTACCATCAGAGAATACTATAAACACCTCTACGCAAATAAACTGGAAAATCTAGAAGAAATGGATAATTTCCTGGACACTTACACTCTTCAAGACTAAACCAGGAAGAAGTTGAATCCTGAATAGACCAATAGTAGGCTCTGAAATTGAGGCAATAATTAATAGCCTACCAACCAAAAAGTCCAGGACCAGATGGATTCACAGCTGAATTCTACCAGAGGTACAAGGAGGAGCTGGTACCATTCCTTCTGAAACTATTCCAATCAATAGAAAAGAGAATCCTCCTAACTCATTTTATGAGGCCAACATCATCCTGATACCAAAGCCTGGCAGAGACACAACAAAAAGAGAATTTTAGACCAATATCCCTGATGAACATCGATAGAACTCTCCACCCCAAATCAACAGAATATACATTCTTCTCAGCACCACATCGTACTTACTCCAAAATTGACCACGTAATTGGAAGTAAAGCACTCCTCAACAAATGTACAAGAACAGAAATTATAACAAACTGTCTCTCAGACCACAGTGCAATCAAATTAGAACTCAGGACTAAGAAACTCAATCAAAACCGCTCAACTACATGGAAACTGAACAACCTGCTCCTGAATGACTACTGGGTACATAACAAAATGAAGGCAGAAATAAAGATGTTCTTTGAAACCAATGAGAACAAAGATACAACATACCAGAATCTCTGGGACACATTTAAAGCAGTGTGTAGAGGAAATTTATAGCACTAAATGCCCACAAGAGAAAGCAGGAAAGATCTAAAATTGACACTCTAACATCGCAATTAAAAGAACTAGAAGCAAGAGCAAACACATTGAAAGCTAGCAGAAGGCAAGAAATAACTAAGATCAGAGCAGAACTGAAGGAGATAGAGACACAAAAACCCTCCAAAAATCAATGAATCCAGGAGTTGGTTTTGAAAAGATCAACAAAATTGACAGACCACTAGCAAGACTAATAAAGAAGAAAAGAGAAGAATCAAATCGATGCAATTAAAAATGATAAAGGGGATATCACCACCGACCCCACAGAAATACAAACTACCATCAGAGAATACTATAAACACCTCTACGCAAATAAACTGGAAAATCTAGAAGAAATGGATAATTTCCTGGACACTTACACTCTTCAAGACTAAACCAGGAAGAAGTTGAATCCCTGAATAGACCAATAGTAGGCTCTGAAATTGAGGCAATAATTAATAGCCTACCAACCAAAAAGTCCAGGACCAGATGGATTCACAGCTGAATTCTACCAGAGGTACAAGGAGGAGCTGGTACCATTCCTTCTGAAACTATTCCAATCAATAGAAAAGAGAATCCTCCTAACTCATTTTATGAGGCCAACATCATCCTGATACCAAAGCCTGGCAGAGACACAACAAAAAGAGAATTTTAGACCAATATCCCTGATGAACATCGATGCAAAAATCCTCAATAAAATACTGGCAAACCGGATTCAGCAGCACATCAAAAGCTTATCCACCATGATCAAGTGGGCTTCATCCCTGGGATGCAAGGCTGGTTCAACATTCGCAAATCAATAAACATAATCCAGCATATAAACAGAACCAAAGACAAGAACCACATCATTATCTCAATAGATGCAGAAAAGGCTTTTGACAAAATTCAACAGCCCTTCATGCTAAAACGCTCAATAAATTCGGTATTGATGGAGCGTACCTCAAAATCATAAGAGCTATTTATGACAAACCCACAGCCAATATCATACTGAATGGGCAAAACTGGAAAAATTCCTTTGAAAACTGGCACAAGACAGGGATGCCCTCTCTCACCACTCCTATTCAACATAGTGTTGGAAGTTCTGGCTAGGGCAATCAGGCAAGAGAAAGAAATCAAGGGATTCAGTTAGGAAAAGAAGAAGTCAAATTGTCCCTGTTTGCAGATGACATGATTGTATATTTAGAAAACCCCATTGTCTCAGCCCAAAATCTCCTTAAGCTGATAAGCAACTTCAGCAAAGTCTCAGGATACAAAATTAATGTGCAAAAATCACAAGCATTCTTATACACCAGTGACAGTCAAACAGAGAGCCAAATCAGGAATGAACTTCCATTCACAATTGCTTCAAAGAGAATAAAATACCTAGGAATCCAACTTACAAGGGATGTAAAGGACCTCTTCAAGGAGAACTACAAACCACTGCTCAGTGAAATAAAGAGGACACAAACAAATGGAAGAACATACCATGCTCATGGATAGGAAGAATCAATATCGTGAAAATGGCCATACTGCCCAAGGTAATTTATAGATTCAATGCCATCCCCATCAAGCTACCAATGAGCTTCTTCACAGAATTGGAAAAACTGCTTTAAAGTTCATATGGAACCAAAAAGAGCCCGCATCTCCAAGACAATCCTAAGTCAAAAGAACAAAGCTGGAGGCATCACGCTACCTGACTTCAAACTATACTACAAGGCTACAGTAACCAAAACAGCATGGTACTGGTACCAAAACAGAGATATAGACCAATGGAACAGAACAGAGTCCTCAGAAATAATACCACACATCTACAGCCATCTGATCTTTGACAAACCTGAGAGAAACAAGAAATGGGGAAAGGATTCCTATTTAATAAATGGTGCTGGGAAAATTGGCTAGCCATAAGTAGAAAGCTGAAACTGGATCCTTTCCTTACTCCTTATACGAAAATTAATTCAAGATGGATTAGAGACTTAAATGTTAGACCTAATACCATAAAAATCCTAGAGGAAAACCTAGGTAGTACCATTCAGGACATAGGCATGGGCAAAGACTTCATGTCTAAAACACCAAAAGCAACGGCAGCAAAAGCCAAAATTGACAAATGGGATCTCATTAAACTAAAGAGCTTCTGCACAGCAAAAGAAACTACCATCAGAGTGAACAGGCAACCTACAGAATGGGAGAAAATTTTTGCAATCTACTCATCTGACAAAGGGCTAATATCCAGAACCTACAAAGAACTCAAACAAATTTACAAGAAAAAACAAACAACCCCATCAAAAAGTGGGCAAAGGATATGAACAGACATTTCTCAAAAGAAGACATTCATACAGCCAACAGACACATGAAAAATGCTCATCATCACTGGCCATCAGAGAAATGCAAATCAAAACCACAATGAGATACCATCTCACACCAGTTAGAATGGCGATCATTCAAAAGTCAGGAAACAACAGGTGCTGGAGAGGATGTGGAGAAATAGGAACACTTTTACACTGTTGGTGGGATTGTAAACTAGTTCAACCATTATGGAAAACAGTATGGCGATTCCTCAAGGATCTAGAACTAGATGTACCATATGACCCAGCCATCCCATTACTAGGTATATACCCAAAGGATTATAAATTATGCTGCTATAAAGACACATGCACACGTATGTTTATTGCAGCACTATTCACAATAGCAAAGACTTGGAATCAACCCAAATGTCCATCAGTGACAGATTGGATTAAGAAAATGTGGCACATATACACCATGGAATACTATGCAGCCATAAAAAGGATGAGTTTGCGTCCTTTGTAGGGACATGGATGCAGCTGGAAACCATCATTCTTAGCAAACTATCACAAGAACAGAAAACCAAACACCGCATGTTCTCACTCATAGGTGGGAACTGAACAATGAGATCACTTGGACTCGGGAAGGGAACATCACACACGGGGCCTATCATGGGGAGGGGAGGGAGGGATTGCATTGGGAGTTATACCTTATGTAAATGACGGGTTGATGGGTGCAGCACACCAACATGGCACAAGTATACATATGTAGCAAACCTGCACATTGTGCACATGTACCCTACAACTTGAAGTTTAATAATAATAAATAAATTTAAAAAATAAATAAAAAAAAAAAAAAAAATAGTCGAGTCTAAAAAATCAGTTAGTTATGGGTAATATGTGTGGCACTTACCATGTGCCAAGAATCTTGTAAAGTTTTTACATTTAGTAATTCATTTAAGTCCTACAAGGTATATTTTCCTTAATTTAAAGGACAAAACTGAGGTATAGTGGTTAAATAATGAAATCAGTGGCAAAGTGGGATTGGAGTACCAACAGTGTGGACATGATTTTTGGATTGAATGTTTGTGTCTTACACCATATCCCAATGTTACAGCTCTAACCATCAATGTGATGGTATTGAGATTGGGGCCTGGAGTAGATAACTAGGGTTAGCTGAGGTCTGGAGGGTGGAGTTCTTATTATGGGATTAGTTCTCTTCTAAGAGGGACAGTAGAGGACTTGCTCATGCTCTCTCTCCACACACAAGAAAGAGAGACAGAGGGCCCTCACAGAACCTGAAACCAAGTCTGACCATTGTGACCCTGATTGCAGACTTCCAGGATTGTGAGAAGATAAATATCTGTGGTTTAAGTCACCAAGTCTGTGGTGTGTTTTATGGCAGCATGGGATGATGCTTTTCACCACTGTGTGGTCCAGCCTTTCATGGAAGCTCTCAGCCTCAGCCTTGCAAAAACGTTTGCTGGTCACTCTCTTTGGTCCTTTCAGATGCTCTTTCTTAGTGGTGCCTCCACCAGGCCCTTGACTTCATCCTTTTGTCAGAGAAAGTGAAAACCTCCTCCCTATGTGGGAAGTGTGGTTAACTCACAGATGATGCCACAGGGCATATATTCAGGTGCCACAAGCAGCAGCGAATGAATGAAATGAAATGGTATTTATCCATTCCGATTGGCTCTGCAGGCCAAGAGAACAGCTTTGGAGAGGCCAAACATAACCATGGGAGGAAACCCATCTTTTAAGGGCTCCTTGCTCAGATGGTGACAAGGTGAGGTGGTCATCTGTCCTGTCTTTATCAGTATCTGTCCTAAATACTGTGCTCTGACATTGATGATAATATTCCATATTATCATTTTGTGGTGTTCAGGCTTCTAATTTTTCTCGGAAGGGAATAACTTTGCTGTGTCAGCACAGTGCCTCAGGAGGGTTGCAATCTAGAAATAGTGATTGTTAAAATTGCCTATAAACACACAATAAACAATATGTCACAGACACAGAGGCCCCAGCATAGTTTCTGGAAGCTGCAGTCTCACCCCTGCCAGAGAATCACAGTGGGAATTGAGGCTTGGCATCTGGGTGCCTCTCTTCTTCTCCTGTTAGACAATTGCCCCAAAACATAGAAGACAGAGACTGCACATTGTGTTCAGTAATTGTTGTTTTATTTATGTTGTTTCTCGAAAAAAAGACAGTACAGGCTGCTTATCTTAAATTAAACAGTACCAGTTTTAAACCTGTTCTAGTCTAACCTTGGAATGGGTTTCAGCAGAAATATGCTGTTTCCCACTTAATTTCTCATCACACCCTGTGGAGAATGGTGTGAAACTGCCCTGTTTTTACAGCTTCAGGAGGTTACTGGAGGAATGGAGGGATCATCATCCTGGATAACACAAAATAACTAGTTGACTAGACCAACCATTTGGTTTTGGAAATGCTAAAAAGAGAAAGATAGGAAATTCAAATAATCACCACCTGTACAGTTAATAATTTGACAGAATTAAAGGCCTTTTCTCACAGAATTTTACCTCATAAAACCCTGCTTGAGAAAATTGGAAAATGTCTTCTTCCTGATAAACAAGAGTTTAAATGTTGCCACCCACAAAATTTTCAAATACTGTACTTTTTTGCTTTTATTTTTTTTTTTAAAAAAAAAAAAAAAAAAAAAAGTGCAGTATTTTAGGGAAAGAATAGAAGGAGGAGTTGAATCTGTAATTGGCTGTGAACAATCAGTTGAGATAACTCACACGCTGATCAGCCTTTTTCTGAAGCTTGTAACCTTGGGCTGTTCTCAGGAGACAACCCCTCAGGTTCAGTATTTAAGTAGCTCACGGGTGCTGGGAAAGTTCATCAGAGTAGTCCCATCTCATGCACAACCCCATTTCCCCATGAGCTCTAGAATGGCTCATATCAGAAAGATGCCATACCAAATGCTGGCAAGGACCTGGAGCAACTAGAATGCATGTGCATTTACTTTGTCCTGACAGCCACTTTGGAGAACTCTTTGGCTGTTTCTTATAAAGCTAAACATAATCTTCCCAAATAACAGGGCAATCCCACTTCCAGTTGCTTACATAAAAAAAAAAAAAAAAAAAAAAAAAAAAATTGGAAACATATGTCCACAAAAAAGACTTCTAGAAGCTTGTCCATAGCAGCCTCATTCGTAATAATAGGTCTAAACTGGAAATAATCCAAACATCCACAAATAAGAGATTGGATAAAGAAATTGTGATATATTCATACAATGGAATACTATTCCAAAAATAAAATGAATATGTTATGGGTACGTGTAACAACTTGAATTCATCTTAAATACATTATGTCGAAGCCAGATTCGATGTAACTCATGCTTTGTCATTCCATTTATGTGGAGTTTGAGAACAGTCAAAACTTAGCTATGGTGACAGCAGTCAGGGTAGTAGTTGCTATGTGTAGATCAACTGGAAAGGGCACAGGAGGACTTTCTGAAATAATAAAAATGTCCTATATCTTGTTTTGGGTGGTAGCTACAAAAGTGTAAACAGTTGCTAAAATGCTGAAAACTAAATGTGTAAGATTTGTGCATTTTAGTGTATTTAAATTATAACCCCAGGAAGAACTGCCTCATTTTCCTGGAGGGTATATATGCTTGTTAAGAGCATGTGGGGATGATTCTGAGAAACTCTTTCTCTGTCATTCTGTCAATAAACCACCACTAACTTTTGTGGCTTCAAAAAAGCAAGGTCCATTGATGAAACTCCCTTGTGCTGTAGTAACAAATAACATTGATAATGCCTACTGTCAAAAAGAGTGTGTTTGTTATGTCTTTTGTTTTTAGTGACTCTAAATTTGTAGGAATGATATTTTCATGGGATTACTCAATCTCACCCACCATCAGTTGCAGGTGACAGGGAAGCTAAGTTGGCAGATGTTTGTGCTAGAAGCTGTGGGTTTATGTCCCTTTGTAGATGTACCAGACATACCAGTGGCTTGGTATTTAAACATCATGCTCAGGTGTGCAGGGTAGTTTTTGAGTTATAATAGTTATGCAGGTACTGTGGGATTACTTGGCTGTTTATGTAAAAATTATTTTGCATTCACTTCTGAAATGAGTGCTAGTAGAATCATCTTTAGAGGAGGTTCCAAGGCATTGAACTGAGATACCTGCACTGTTTGCTGTAAATTTAAGCTTAAAACTGAAACCAGGTTATCGGCATTTCATGCAGGGAGAGAGCGGGCATGAATGATTTCGAGAAATGAAAAACTAGATTCAGCTTCAAATTTGCTCCCTCCCTTTTGTGGCAAATTAGTGTAGGCTCACTAAGCATTTTATCTGCCCATGGTAATTTATTTTTTTCCAGACGGGGATTCACTCTGTCATCCAGGCTGGAGTGCAGTGGCACAATCATTGCTTAGTGCAGCCTCAGTCTCTTGGGCACAAATGTTCCTCATCTTCCCTCCTCAGCCTTCCAATTGCTGGGACTTACAGGTGCACCACTATCAGGGGGAACCCCACCTCCAATATTCACGTGGGTCCTTTTCTATTTCCCTAAGTGTCAGCTGGTCTGAGAAATAAAGGGAAAGAGTACAAAAGAAATTTTAAAGCTGGGTGTCCAGGGGAGACATCACATGTTGGCAGGTTCCGTGATGCTCCCTGAGCCATGAAACCAGCAAGTTTTTATTAGCAATTTTCAAAGGGGAGGGAGTGCACGAATATTGTGTGGGTCATAGAGATCACATGCTTTAAGGGCAACAAAAGATCACAAGGCAGGAGGTCAGGGCAAGATCACAAGGTCAGGGCAAAACTAGAATCACTAATGAACTTCCATGTCGAGCTGTGCATGCATTGTCATTGATAAACAAGGTTCAAGAGCAGAGAACCAGTCTGACTATAATTTGCCAGGCTGGAATTTCCTAATCCTAGCAAGCCTGGGGGCAGTGCAGGAGACTAGCTACATCTGCATAAAGTCAGACACTCCCAGAGAGGCCATTCAGAGGCCTCCTCTGTGAATGCATTCTTTTCCCAGGGCTGTTAATTATTAATATTCCTTATTGGGGAAAGAATTCAGCGATATTTATCTTACCCATTTTTGGTAATAAGAGAAATATGGCTTGTCAGGCCTCTGAGCCAAAGCTAAATCATCACATCCCCTGTGATCTGCATGTACACATCCAGATGGCCGGTTTTCCTGCCTTAACTGATGACATTCCACCACAAAAGAAGTGAAAATGGCCTGTTCCTGCCTTAACTGATGACAGAAATTTTTCTGGCTCAAAAGCTCCCCACTGAGCACCTTGTGACCCCCTTCCCCTGCCCGCCAGAGAACGACCCCCTTTTACTGTAATTTTCCTTTACCTACCCAAATCCTACAAAATGGCCCCACCCCATCTCCCTTTGCTGACTCTTTTTGGACTCAGCCTGCCTGCACCCAGGTGATTAAAAAGCTTTATTACTCACACAAAGCCTGTTTGGTGGTCTCTTCACACGGATGCGCATGACATTTTGGTGCCATGACTCGGGCCAGGGGACCTCCCTTGGGAGATCAATCCCCTGTCCTCCTGCTCTTTGCACCATGAGAAAGATCTACCTATGACCTCCGGTCCTCAGACCAACCAGCCCAAGGAGCATCTCCACCAATTTTAAATCCAGTAAGCAGCCTCTTTTTACTCTCTCCTCCAACCTCTCTCACTATCCCTCAACCTCATTCTCCTTTCAATCTTGGCACCACACTTCAATCTTTCCCTTCTCTTAATTTCAGTTCCTTTCCTTTTCTGGTAGCGACAAAGGAGATGCATTTTATCTGTGAACCCAAAACCCGGCACAGGTCACGGACTCGGGAAGACAGTGTTCCCTTGGTGTTTAATCATGCGGGGACACCTGCCTGATTTTCACCCACATTTCAGAGGTGTCTGACCACACAGGGATGCCTGCCTTGGTCCTTCGCCCTTAGTGGTAAGTACTGCTTTTCTGGGGGCAGGGAAAGAACCCCCGACCCCTTCTCTCCCTGTCTCTACCCCTTCTCTGTTTTTCTGGGATGCAAGAACCCCCTGACCCCTTATCTCCGTAACCTGACCCCCTTATCTCTGTGCCCCAACCCATTATCTCCACTCCCCAACCCCTTATCTCCGCGTCCCGACCACTTTCCCACTTTTCTGGAGGGCAAGAACCCTACAACCCCTTATCTCTGCATCCTGACCCCTTTCCTGCTTTTCTGGAAGGCCAGAACCCCCAACCCCTTCTCTCCATGTCTCTATTCTCTCTTTTCTCTGGACTTGCCTCCTTCACTATAGGCAACCTTCCACCCTCCATTCCTCCTCCTCCTCCCTTTTTCCATCCAACAAGATCTAAATAATTCTTGTCGTAAAATGGGCAAACGGTCTGAGATGCCTGACGTCCAGGCATTCTTTTACACATAGTTCCCTCTATAGTCTTTGTTTCCAATGCAACTCATCCCAAGTCCTTCTTTCCCTCCCACCTGTCCTCTAAGTCCCAATCTCAAGCGTTGCTGAGTCTTGACTGGAGCTAAAGACATAGTCAAGGTTAATGCTCCTTTTTCTTTATCCGGCCTCTCCCACATCAGTTAGCAGTTAGGTTCTTTTTCATCAAATATGAAAAACCCAGCCCAGTTCATGGCTCATTTGGCAGCAACCCTGAAACACTTTCCAGCCCTAGACCCTAAAATGTCAAAAGGCCATCTTATTCTCAATATACATTTCATTACCCAATCCGCTGCCAACATTAAATAAAACTCCAAAAATTAAATTCCATCCCTCAAACCCCACAACCGGACTTAAGTAACCTCACCTTCAAGGTATACAATAATAAAGTAGAGGCAGCCAAGTAGCAATGTATTTCTGAGTTGCAATTCCTTGCCTCCACTGTGAGAGAAACCCCAGCCACATCTCCAGCACACAAGAACTCCAAACACCTGAACTACAGCTGACAGAGGTTCCTCCAGAACCTCCTCCCCCAGGAGCTTGCTACAAGTGCTGGAAATCTGGCCACTAGGCCAAGGAATGTCCGCAGCCCAGGATTCCTCCTAAGCTGTGTCCCATCTGTGCGAGACCCCACTGAAAATCAGACTGTTCAACTCACCTGGCACCCACTTCCAGAGCCCCTGGAACTCTAGCCGAGGGCTCTCTGACTGACTCCTTCCCAGATCTTCTCAGCTTAGCAGCTGGACACACTGCCTGATCACCTCGGAAGCCTACAGGACCATCACAGACATCTAGGTAACTCTCACAGTGGAAGGTAAGTCTGTCCCCTTCTTAGTCAATACAGAGGCTACCCACTCCACATTACCTTGTTTTCAAAGCCCTGTTCCCCTTGCCTCCATAACTGTTGTGGGTATTCACGACCATGTTTCTAAACTTCTTAAAACTCCCCAACTGTTGTGCCAACTTTGACAATATTCTTTAATGAACTCCTTTTTAGTTATCCCCACCTGCCCAGTTCCCTTATTAGGCCAAGACATTTTAACTAAATTATCTGCTTCCCTGACTATTCCTAGGCTATAGTCACACCTCATTGCCACCTTTTCCCCCAGTTCAAAGTCTCCTTTGCATCCTCCCCATGTATCTCCCCACCTTAACTCACAAGTATAGGATACCTCTACTCCCTCCTTGGTGACCAATCATGCACCCCTTACCATCTCTTTAAAACTTAATCACCCTTACTCTGATCAATGCCAATATCCTGTCCGACAGCACTCTTTAAAAGGATTGAAGCCTGTTATCACTCACCTGTTAGAGCATGGCCTTTTAAAGCCTGTAAACTCCTCTTACAATTCCCCATTTTACCTGTCCTAAAACCAGACAAGGCTTGCAAGTTAGTTCAGGATCTGCACCTTATCAACCAAATTGTTTTGCCTATCCACCCTGTGGTGCCAAACCCATATACTCTCCTATCCTCAATACCTCCTTCCACAGCCCATTCTTATGTTCTAGATCTCAAGCATGCTTTCTTTACTATTCCTTTGCACCCTTCATCCCATCCTCTTTTCACTTTCACTTGGACTGACGCTGACACCCATCAGGCTCAACAAATTACCTAGGCTGTGCTGTTGCAAAGCTTCACAGACAGCCCCCATTACTTCAGTCAAGTTCAAATTTCTTCCTCATCTGTTACTTATCTTGGCATAATTTTCATAAAAACACATATGCTCTCCCTGCTAATCTCCCAAACCCCAACCCCTTCTACAAAACAACAACTCCTTTCCTCCTAGGCATAGTTAGTAAGGTCAGAATTCTTACACAAGAGCCAGAACCACATCCTGTAGCCTTTCTGTCCAAACAACATGACCTTACTGTTTTAGCCTAGCCCTCATGTCTGTGTGCAGTGGCTGCCACTGCCTTAATACTTTCAGAGGCCCTAAAAATCACAAACTATGCTCAACTCATTCTCTACAGTTCTCATAACTTCCAAAATCTATTTTCTTCCCCCTACCATCGCTCAAGACAATGCTTATGCTGATAAGGTAGCTAAAAAAGCAGTCATCAAAAGGCATCTAATCCCATTGCTTAGGACAATGCTTATGCTGATAAGCTAGCTAAAAAAGCAGCTAGAGTTCCAACTTCTATCCCTCAAGGCAGTTTTCCTCCTTAACCTCGGTCACTCCCACCTACTCCCCCACTGAAACTTCCACCAATCAATCTCTTCCCACACAAAGCAAATGGTTCTTAGACCAAGGAAAATATCTCCTTTCAGCCTCACAGGCCCATTCTATTCTGTCATCATTTCATAACCTCTTGCATGTAGGTTACAAGCTGCTAGCCTATCTCTTAGAACCTCTCATTTCCTTTCCATTGTGGAAATCTATCCTCAAGGAAATCACTTCTCAGTGTTCCATCTGCTATTCTACTACTCCTCAGGAATTTCTCATGCCCCCTCCCTTCCCTACACATCAAGCTCGAGGTTTTGCCCCCACCCAGGATGGGCAAATTGACTTTACTCACATGCCTCCAGTCAGGAAACTAAAATACCTCTTGGTCTAATTGACACTTTCACTGGATAGGTAGAGCCCTTTCCCACAGGGTCTAAGGCCACTGCAGTCATGTCTTCCCTTCTGTCAGACCTAATTCCTTGGTTTGGCCTTCCCACCTCCATACAGTCCGATAGCAGACCAGCCTTTATTAATCAAATCACCCAAGCATTTTTTCAGGCTCTTGCTATTCAGTGAAATCTTTATGTCCTTTACCATCCTCAATCTTCAGAAAAGGTAGAACAGACTAATGGTCTTTTAAAAACACACCTCACCAAGCTCAGCCACCAACTTAAAAAGGACTAGACAATACTTTTACTACTTTCCCTTCTCAAAATTCAGGCCTGTCCTCAGAATGCTACAGGTTATAGCCCTTTTGAACTCCTGTGTGGACACTCCTTTTTATTAGGTCCCAGTCTCTTTCCAGACACCAGCCCAACTTGAACTGCACCCCAAAAACTTAGAGCCTAAAAACTCACCAACCAAGCATGTAATTACACTGAATCCCCTTAGACTCTCTCTAATTAGATGTCCTAGGTCCTCCCAATTCTTAGTCCTTTAATACCTGTTTTTTTTCTTCTCTTATTCAGACCTGTGTCTTCCATTTAGTTTTTCAATTCGTACAAAACCTCATCCAGGCCATCACCAATCATTCTATATGACAAATGCTCCTTCTAACAACCCCACAATATCATCTCTTACCAGAAAATCTTCCTTCAGCTTAATCTCTCCCACTCTAGGTTCCCATGCCACCCCTAATCCCGCTTGAAGCAGCCCTGAGAAACATCGCCCATTATCTCTCCATACCACTGCCAAAAACTTTTTGCTGCCCCAACACTTCAACACTATTTTGTTTTATTTTTCATATTAATACAAGGAAACAGGAATGTCAGGCCTCTGAGCCAAAGTTAAGCCATCATATCCCCTGTGACTTGCATGTACACATCCAGATGGCCGGTTCCTGCCTTAACTGATGACATTCCATCACAAAGGAAGTGAAAATGGCCTGTTCCTGCCTTAACTGATGACATTACCTTGTGAAATTCCTTTTCCTGGCTCATCCTGGCTCAGAAGCTCCCCCACCAAGCACCTTATGACCCCCTACCCCTGCCCGCCAGAGAACAAACCCTTTGACTATAATTTCCTTTACCTACCCAAATCCCATAAAACGGCCCCACCCCAATCTCACTTCACTGACTCTCTTTTTGGACTCAGCCTGCCTGCACCCAGGTGATTAAAAAGCTTTATTGCTCACACAAAGCCTGTTTGGTAGTCTCTTCACACGGATGTGCATGACATGACTCTGTTCTGCCTGGCCCACAGACAGTCAGACTTTATAGTTATCTCCCTTGTTCCCTGAAGATCGCTGTTATCCTGTTCTTAAGGTACCCAGATTTCATATTGTTTAAATACGCATGCTCTACAAACAGTTTGTACAGTTAACACAATCATCACAGGGTCCTGAGGTGACATTCATCCTCAGCTTATGAAGATGACAGGATTAAGAGATTAAAGACAGGCATAGGAAATCACAAGAGTATTGATTGGGGAAGGGACAAATGTCCATGAAATCTTCACAGTTTATGTTCTTCTTCCATGGCTTCAGCCGGTCCCTCCATTCAGGGTCCCTGACTTCCCGCAACACACCACCATAACCAGCTAATTTTATTTTTTGTAGAGAGAGAAGTCTTATATGTTTCCTAGACTGGTCTCAAATAGACCATTCTATTTCCAAGAGTGGTCTCAAACCGTCCTTCTGCCTCGGCCTCCCAAATTGCTGGAATTTCAGGCATAATTCTTCATGCCTAGCCATTTTATTTTTTCTGCTGCATTGCAGAGTTGGAGCCAATTTCGTTTCTCCTGCACTGAGAATGTGCATTCCCAGCAGGTCATGGTTGAACTCAGCACACCTGCAGCTCAGTCAAGCTCTTTGAAGGATGCACAGTTACTAACTGTCAGCGTTTCACAGCCACCTTTAGCAAGTGCGTTTGGAACTTCCATTCCCACCCTTTCTAAAACAGCTCACAGTAACATGAGAATGGGATTTAACTTTTGACATGCACACTCATGAAAACCAATGATTTTGGAAAGCCAAATTGTTGAGAAGTTAAAGTAGGGATTCTGACTACAAGTATTTTTACAAATCTGATTGTTGTTGCAGGTTTTGTTTTATTTTGTTGTGTTAATGCTGAGAGTAGAGAATGGATTCGAACATTTACCTCCTGTGTTTCTTTTTGTTTTGTAACTTTGCAAGTGGTCCACATTTTCCTTTATTTAAAATTTAAAGTTGGTGCCTAGTGTTAAATAGAAGGGATACTTCTGCATAAAGTATTATGGAGATGCTCTCTTCTGCCCAGGGAGGTGCAGGTGAAAAGAGGGCAGTTCCTCTTCCTCACACTTAGGGCAGGGAGCAGCATGCAGGGGCAGATCAGCAGCTTTGGGTGTTGACAAATACACTCTGCTGCAGATTCCTGGGGCAAGTTGCAGACTTAAATTTTTGTTTGTAAAATGGGGGAACACAAACAGATCTTATGTCGTGTTGGTTACTCCAGAAAAGAGAGAGAGAGAGAGAAAGAAAGATAGAGAGAGACGAAGGAAGGAAGGAAGGAAGGAAGGAAGGAAGGAAGGAAGGAAGGAAGGAAGGAAGGAAGGAAGGAAGGAAGGAAAGGAGGGAGGGAAGGAATAGGAAATAGAGACAGGGAGAGAAAGAGAGAAAGAGACAAAAAATTTTGTAGTCTGTCAACACATTTATAAACAGTTGGTCCTGGCGCTCTGTGGTGTGTATGAGTAATAGCATGGCTGAAGCTAATGCATTCTCTAATCCTGATCCCCAGGTTCATGAGTGTCTTTCATTAATATTCTTTGTAATTTAACCCCAGGGCATTGCTGCACAGCTCAATGGCCTTACAATCAGACAAGCCTCTAATTCTGTCTTCAACTCTCACCAGCTTGTGTCCTAATGTATCAAGAATTTCACCAACCTGAGCCTCACTTTCCTGTAATTTACTGCAGTGGGTTCCTAGGCATATGACACCTAAGATATTGCCTTAGAATGATTTTAGGATTCCAGATCTCAATTCATCTGTAAAAATCAGGGCAGTAGGAAACTTTCTGAGACACACCTTTAAAATTAGTTACAATGTGTGCTATATTTACATATCTTAGTTTTGAAGACCAGCAACACAACAATACTTCCAGATCTCCATCTAACCTCTGCTCATTTGAGAGGGGCTTTGTATTTTCAACAGGAGAGTTCAAAGTTCATTTTTTTTCCAGCAACTACAGTTCTAAGTGAAATAATCTATTTTTATTGATACATGATATTTTACATATTTATGGGATACCTACGAGTCATGATCTATTTTAAGTAATACCTTAGTGTTGTAAAATCAGCAGTACTTTTAAAAATAAATGTACCTTGTTAGTTATCCCACTTGTGTCATCAGAACTACAGCTTGAACAAGTCCACCTTCCATGGACCAAGCACCACCCTGTGCATTTCTAGCATGAGCAAAATCCAAGGTCCTGGCTGGACTCCAGAGACTCTGTTTACCTCAGAAGTATTACAATAGGAGGCAGAAGGAGCAGGCAAATCTAACTTCTTTCTTGTAGTTTCCTTGGTTGGGGAGGAAAAGTTGAATTTTACTATTATGGAGAAGAAACAGGAAATAGAGACAGGTAAAGAGATATGACAATTCAGATCACTAGTCCTGCCACCCAGAACTTGTTTCCACATACTGTTCCATGAATTTAGTTTGAATATATTAAAGTGTATACATAAAGGTAGGTACTCTTAAGTCCATCAGGTCTTGGATGTCCACTGTTTTTGCAGTTCCAGAATGTGTTTGCTTAAAGTGAGGAAATACCAAAACAGGACTATGAAAATTATGGTATATATTGATGTGTCACATAATACAGATGTAACATAATAAAGATGTGTAAGATGATATAACTTGTGGGTATACCTACCTCATCTGGGGATAACTTTTCAAGTTTAATTTTGAGGCTTGACTCAATCGTGCTTCCCTTCCCTTTCATAGGTTGTCTATGAGATGTTGTCATAGATCTCATATTATGCAGTAGTTGTAGAATATGACATCTATTATAATTCTATATTACTTTAATTGCTGCACAGAAGTTCATTGTATATAATTGCCACAGTATATTTATAGATCTTCTTCTGGGACATCTATTTCTAGTTTATGTGATAGTATAGCACTTTCATGAATATTCTTGTGCTTGATCTTTACACATTTTCTTTTTTCCTTAGGATGAATTCTGAGAGATTTAATTGATGGGGCAAAATGTACTCACTGTTTGAGGTTTGAAATTTTTCCATCAAAAGCTGGTACTCTTGGTTTTTTAAGACAAAGAACAAATCCTCCCCTGCCAGGACTGACTTTTGGCTCTTTTTTTCAAACCTGAAAGCTTTTTTGGTTTAGTTGTCATAAAATGCCAAGCACAATGAACAGGGCTCTGTGAAGGTACTCAGAGGTAGGAGGGCTGTGATTAGGAGAAGGCTTGGCCTGATGGGCAAGTTGAGTGCTCAGAATTAGAGTGAGGGGGTGGGGGTGCTTTGGGGATAGGTGCTAGGGAAGGACACCCTGAAGGGCAAAGGGAGCAACAATGGCTGCAGTACATGTGGCCATTCAGCTGGAGCAAAAAATGGAAACCAGAGTGGGCTGATGATTGGATGCCAGGCCTGAGCCAGGTGAGTCTGTTCTCATTATACTGTAAAGTGAGCTGTTCCAGGCCTCCTGATTCTTAGCCCTATCAGTCCCTGCAGGGGTCCCTGAAAAGGTTAATCTTGCATTAGGCCCTCCGCTGTTTTCCCTCTGTAAGCCTCACTCCACTTTGCAGTGAGTTCTAGTATAACTTCTAGTCCAGTAAGATCAAATGGTTAAGGACTCCAGAAAAGAAATTTAGTGAACACAAAGAGTTTGGCATACTTTTGTCCCTTTCCCAGGTGACCCATGCTTCTAGGCCAGCCTCCCAATTCCATGCTTGCTTCATGCTCCTGGCCTTTGCTTACTCAAACCAATCTGTCCTCCTGACCCTGTCATCTCTGTTCAGAGTAAATACCTCCCTCCCTCCCTCTGCTTTTGCCCTAAGTTCTTTCTTCAACTCACCTAACATCTAACTTGGCCCTGCAGCTCTGTTTCCCAAAACCCTCTCTGCCTGTTTCCTCCCAAGCTATCTGTGACCAGTGCCAGAAACCAGAAAATCTTCCTGAAAGCTACATTCTTTGCTGCTCTTCCCTCTCCTTTATCCTTCTACTTGGAATCTCTCTCCTTCTACCCTTCTCTGTCTGCTGAAATTGTGTTCATCTTTCCAGGTACATCCCTCACTTTTTCATCTTTAAGAGGTCCTCTCAGAAACCCCATAGGATATTTTCATGATATATACCATATTCCATGGTGTAATGTAGATTTTTAATTTTTAATTTTCTGAGGGTTTTTAATTTTCTGAGGGCAAGAGCTATAACCTAGTCATCTTCCTCTCCTAAGTGGGAGTATCACCATGCCTTGACCAAGTAGCTATGATATGGGTACTAGCTCCATAAATGGATGAGCAGTGAGGAAAAAAGGAGATGATTATGGATGAATGAAGAATGTTAATAAGAGAAGTTTATTCCACAGTGAAGCAGTGTTGGTAGCTCCAAAATCTCTCTTTAGGAAGGATTTGGGACAGCATCCTAATAAAAAGGGCCTGGAAGCACTTTATAAAAGGGAGAGAGAAGATCACATGTCAAACTAGAAGGATGGAGGTGAGAGGAGATAGGGCTCCAGAGAGGAGCAAGCCCCTTCTGTCCCCTTGAACCTCCTGCCAGTGCATGGGTTGCCTCTCATTAAATTTAATAGTACTTGTTGCTTTGGTGTAGTGAAATACATGTCTTGATGAAATTGCATTGCACCATTTTTGAAAGAGAGAATACTCAAACATGTGTCACTTCTGTTTCTTGAAAGCAATTGTGATCCTGAACTATGCACACTTCTGGTTGGGATTATTTCTGGTTTTTACTGCCTGTTTGATTGAAGATGTGGCATGGAAAGCATAAGTTGAAGAGATGAGTGCAGGGCTCATCTATCCCTGGAATTGTCTTTCCCACAATCCCTGACCCAGAATATGAGCACTACTGGAATTCTGAAGAAATGGGTCTCTTGCTACCTCCTAGTAAAAGATTATTTTTGAAAAAGAAATGGTAAATCTAAACTTGTGCTTTATCTTGGTATGAAAATATAGACAGCCATAGAAAAATTTAAAAATTAACTGGGCATGGTGGTGTATACCTGTAGTATCAGGTATATCAGTATCACTACCTGTGATCATGTCACTGCACTCCAGTCTGGGCAAGAGAGCAAGACTCTG